>QZGG01001435.1:0-65089 GCA_006409495.1 Sedum album | reverse complement strand
AGCATCGTCGCGGTAGCGGTAGCAACGCAGCATTAACGGTAGCGGTTGCTTCTCTGCGTCAACAGTAGCGGTCGCAGCGCAGCGTCAGGTGTAGCGGTTACAACACTTTGTTAATAGTAGTGATTGCATCACAACTACAGTAGCAAGGCAAACTTCAACTTTAACTCTAGCGGTTGCAGCTCAGGGTCAGCAGTAGCGATTGCAGCTCAGGGTCAGCAGTAGCGATTGCAGCTCAGCGTCAGCAGTAGCAATTGCAGCTCAGGATCAGCAGTAGCGGTTGCTGCTCAGCGTCAGCAGTAGCAGTTGCAGTGCATCGCAGCATCAGCATCAAAAGAAGTGTCAGCAGCTGGCGCGACATCAAACATCATCAGCAGCTGCAGTTCCAGCAACAACGATGACAAGCGTTAACTCGAACTTCAACGTCAGCGATGACTTCATTATTAGACGGCGCCAGTAGTAGCGGTTGCAGTGCAATGTTGACAGTAGCGGTTGCAGTGCAGCGTTGGCAGTAGCGGTTGCAGCTCAGCGTCATCAGCAGCAGTTACAACATGGCATCTGAAGTAGCAGTCTCAGCATAGTGTCAGCAGTAGTGGTTGCAGTTCAGCGTCTGAAGTAGCGGTTGCAGCACATCGTCAACGGTAGTGAGAGCATCAGCAGCTGGTGTGGCGCCAAACGTAAATAGCAGCGGAAGAAGATGCATCCGGTGAGATTATCAACTTCAACGATGGCAGCGGTAGCATCATCCGTGACAACAGCAAATAGCTCCCAATGCATCGACGGTAACTTCTACATTAACAGCCGAAACTTCAACTGCCGAGACACCAGTCAGCAGCAACAACAAAATTCAACTTGGCAGATCACAAACAAAGGACTCGGCATGCATTGTCAACTGGCGAATGTCATCATCTCCGAATCAAAAGCACCATAGAAATTCAAAAAATCAAACATCCATCAACGCAAAACCAGCCACACATCAGAGAGTGCTTTCATAGAAAATTCAGAAGAAGACAATCAAAGCCCGCTTCATCGGGGTACACAAAAAGCCATAAAAACTTTCAATGGAAAAAAGACTCAAAGAAATCTATCAAAAAGGGATTCAGGAGCAAGGTTCATAAAGAACACAAGTCTAAACAAAAGGCACATAAAGAAAACAAAAGGAAGTGGAATCAAAAGCAAACATGTGACTTCACAAACCCAACAAGCGCCGTTCGAACTATCGACAAACAAAACCATTCGGCAATGATCAAAAAAACCTGAGACTTTGCAAAAGGGCGAAAAGATTGCTGAATTATAAAAAGCTCAGCTAGATGTTGATGTTGATTCTGAAAAGCAACAACATATGCAACCTTACTTATAAGGAGGATGATTTCTTAAAAAATTGCTAGCTGTCAGCATAATCAAAACCTATCATTATCACAAAGGTCAGCATTATCAAAACACTCAGGAGGGAAATCAACACACATAATGATTATTGGTTATTATCTAAAATAAATTTAGATAATCCTTACAATTTCCTAAATCACAACCGTCCCAAACTTTAAAAAGCAGCAGTTACAAATGGTCAAGAAATTTGGAGGTCAACCACCACCGTTTCCATCATCAGCAAGTCAAGATCACGTCACTAAACAACACTCAAATGTTGCACGTGACTGGATCTTGAGGGGGCAATTTGTAGGCACTAAAAATTTAGTAAAGAAAAATAAAAAATAAAAAAAGTTATTTTGGATTAAGTATAATTCAATTTAATTATTTTGGGTCAGCCCAGTAAAGTAAATGGGTCGTTGGGCTATTGGGCTACAAATTAAGCCCACAAAACGAGCCCAACCCAGTAAGGATTTCTGCCTATAAATAGAAAGCTGCACCTTCATTTGAGGAAGCCAGAGAAAAATTGAAGAGGAGAGCTCTCTGAGGAAACCCTAGCTCCACGCAAAAGGCAAGTGCAGAAAATGTACAAGCCTGCAGCTACTCAGAAGCGAAATCTTCAACGCAGAAGCGAGATCAAGTCAACGCGACCCTCGCCAATGCAACAAACAAGAAGCCTACGCAGTCAACAAGTACACAAAACGTACCGCCTGCCAAAGCTACGCAAAGCATCTCAGCTTACGCAGTCAACAAGTACACACAACGCACCGCCTGCTACAACAAAGCAAACTCAGCACGCGCAGTCAACAAGTACACAAAACGTACCGCCTGCCAAAGCTACACAAAGCACCTCAGCTTACGCAGTGAACAAGTGCATACAACGCACTGCCTGCCAAAGCTACGCAAAGAAGTCTACAACACCAAAACAAGATCAAGTCAACGCGACCCTCGTCAACGCGACAAACAAGAAACGTACGCGTGTCACTCAAGTCAACGTGACATACGCGTCCATCTGCTACTTAGTAGAATCAGAAGAAGAATAGAGATTGCACTCGAAACTTTCTAAAATCAAATACAATAATTATTTTGTACTTTATTTTGTGTCTTACGCAGAATAATCGCTCGTTACAAGGTCATGAGCAGTGACGGATCTAGAAATTTTTCTCATTGGGCAACATAAAAATTTAAATATACTTATAAATGTTTTTCAATAACATTCTTAAATTTGTATCGAAGGTTTTCTCAGTTTCATTAGTATGAAATGCATCATTTCTAAGATAGTTAATAATTCAATAATGTAAACCTCCCATTGTATTCAGGAAAATGTAGAAGCTTTTATAGCATAGACATGTCTTATATGGTGAGTTAGGTTGAGTAGATTCTACTTAACACACTCTTATTTTGTGTGAGAAAGAAAGATATTGATAAAGTAACGAAACGTTACTAGGCACTGTATGTTGCAAACGTATGCGTACATTAATTGCTCAGAATAACCCAAAAACACACTTTGTGCACATGAAAATAAGGAGTGAACGAGAAAAGAGAGTGAAAATAAAAGTTATGAAAATTAGGAGGGATATGAAAATATTAATATTTCATGAATGAAAATAATTCTCTATTTAGATCAAAATGTAGAATACTCCATTTGTCCCTTAATGTTTGTCCACTTTCCATTTTGGATGTCCCCTTAAGGTTGTCCACTTTCATTCAATATCAACCACATATTCTACTTTTTTACTCATATACTTATAAATCATTTATTCTCAACCACACATTTTATACCTTCGTTCTACCTTAATAACCGTGTATTTAGTACTTTTGGGCAAACAAAAGGGGACGAAGAGAGTAGTAGTTAAGATGTAATAATAAGTCAATGCACTTTTTGGTTAGGAATAATGTATTTATTTAAAAATAATAAAATGTGAAACACAATCGACTTGAAACCCATGTAAATATGTATAACCGAATTGAATAAAAATTAAATTTTGTGGTCATTAATTGATAGAATAATAATCAAATTAGTAAAAGTCAAAATTCTATTAACCGAGGGTATAGACCTATAGGGTTTCAATTTGAAGTTTAGGATATAGGATTTAGGAGGGCGTAATGAAGTTTAGGATATTGAGTTTAGGGTATACTGTATAAGGTATATGATTTAAGAGGATGTAATGGGGTTTAGGATAAAGAGTATATGGTTTATGGTTTGGGGTTTGAAGTTTAGGTTTAGGGTTTAAAGGGCATTACACTAGTTAGAGTTTGCACATTAAACAATCCAATCAACAAATGTGTCAACTAGATCAAATATTTTTCTTACTCCTCTGCAGAGTGCCCAAGTGGAGCACACGAAGTCACGCTTGGAAAGTTACAGTGAGAGCCTAAGTGTGGACTGGTTGACAATATGAGATTTCATAATATATTTTACAGCTCATGACGTACCTAAAATTCAAAATGGTTTGCTTGTTCGAATTCAGTCTGCTCGATTGACCTGTTCCAGACTAGTTTTTATATTTTTAACAGAGGCTCTTGTTTCAGCTGCAATAATGATACTCCTTCCGCCCCTTGTTTGTTCAAAAGTAAAAAATATAAGGTATTTAAAATATTAATGACTAATGAATGTAAAAATGTAGTTGAAGGAAAAAAATTTAGAGGACAAACATCTTTTAGTAGGATCGAAAGACACAATTTCAATCATATATTTTTATTAATTCCACGGTTGATAATTCTAACGTCAATCCATAACGTTCGTGTTTTTTACAAATCGAACCGCTTAATAATCAAAAATCAATTTTAATCTCAACTGTCAAATTAATCAAATCAACGGCTAAAATTACGTATTAATCAAATCAACGGCTAACTCTGTAGTCGCAAATGAGTGAATTTCAAAATTTAAGAGAATAAAATACGTGATAAAAATGATTGAAATTGGACAAACATTAAGGGAAAAAAAATACTAATAACAATGTTAGAAGATAAAATTTGATAAATAACGTTGCTCACAGAAGTTTGCAGTTCCTGAATATAAAAACACCACAATTCTACTTGCTGGCTATAGCCAAATTGAAAAATCCGAATTCCGAAGTTCATTTCGTCATTTTGTGATTACGATAAATCTGAACGATGCGGAATGCAAGTACGCTTCGGTCTACTCTTTGTGGGCAAAAGAGTTATCCAGGAACTTGGCATATCGCTCAGCCTTGGCCCCAGATTTATGGTCATAATATTCCACAACAGCTGCTCCGGCTAACGCTGCAAGTGTTAGGGCTTGTGCATGTAACCTGCATACATTATAAAACTATAAGCTCCTGTAGAACATCTGAACAAAGAAGATGCGAGTCAAAGTTAAAAAAGGCTCATTCGCTAACACCAAAAGTCCACAAAAGCCATTAATGGGAAAAAAAGGTGTGCTTGACGTAGTCCTTTTAAACTAATGAATGCCAAGCACAGACTGTTCAGCATTCAGATAACATACATAGCAGGATTTTTGTCATAAGTTTCAACAGAAAAGAAATAGTTCACTGGCTGTAACTGAACAGAAGCCATGGATGAGCTCTTTGATCATCAAATCAATCCAGCATCACAAAATATCCCATTTTTCCAGATATCCTCCGAATTTTTATATTATTGCACTAATATTATAGCTCCATTGCCTCACACATCATACCTAGAAACTAAGAATCCGTGTATCATCCACCCTCCGCAACAATTCAAATTACACTTTCAAAAAACAAATCATCGTGCATTTACATTACACACACATCCTTCAATCAAAGAAATTTAACAAAACCAGGATTTAATTAACCCGTTATTCTACCAGCAAACTGAATCAAAAAACAATATAAAGAATTATTCTCCTACACTTTGTACTCCATTTCTGCTGGCAAGAACATAAAGACATGTAATTATTACCTGGCGTGGATGATCTTAACGCTGGTTTTCATATTAGGCTGCGACCAATTGTAAGCAATTGATCCCGTGATACCACTCAGCCACAAACACCCTGAAAAATAAATCAATTTCTTAGAAAGAATCAATCTTGAACAAACCCTAATCGAGAAATATCAATTACCGACAGTTCGAAGCTTGTGCTCCACAATCCATTCTCGGATCGATTCGACAGAGCTCTTCGTCTTCTCCCCCCATTTCTCTGGATTAAAATGAAATCGGTAGGTAGGGTTTGAATTTATAGTGTTATGGTCGCCAAATGAGAAACTCAATTCCAATTTGTACTCTCGTCCTCTGGAAATGCAACGGGCACCTCCAACACGCGTACCCAGCGATATTGCCACGTGGCGACCGCCCACAAGATGCTCCATTCCGTGTGCCGATTTTTTTCTTTTCCTAATAAAAATAAATTCAAGTCTTGTAAAAGTGATTTTAAATTTGTTTAATAATTTAATTTGCTACATCTTGTAATTTGTAGTTAATTTTTAGACAATATTATCAACCAATCCGAAAGCAGATGTTGTGATGCACAATAATTACTTCCCAACGATGATGAGATATCATTTTATTGTTTACGAAACAATCACAATGGGTGGAAATCATATGACACATGATATATATGTAAGACAAAAAAATTGATATTGATTTTAATTAATAAATGATTGAAATTAAAGTTGAATTTTAATTAAATTAAGCGATTAAATTTGCGAAAAAACACAAAACGATTGAATTTGAAGGTTATTTTACTATTAAACTCAACTGTTAAATTATAATTAATCAACGGTCAATATTGTATCCTACTGTTCTACAAAAATGAATGGTCCTCCTCAAATCTATCATAACTACGATTATATATAACTTTTATTTCTAAAGGTGTTATATTATTTATTAGAATGAATGCGTATTATAATTTCCGTTAATAGAAATGTTATGACAAAGAGCAGCTGGAACCAAAATTGTATTGCAACCATGCACTGAAAAAAATAACTTCTCTTTGGAGTCAAGTTACTGAGCACATTGAAGATGGGAATTAGATTGTGTATCACTTCCCTGTTCTAACTGGAAAATAACTTTTCATGACCCAGACTTAGGCAATATCCACTTGTGGCCATATGCATGATTAACAAATTCCGCTTTTTGATCCTTGAGCTTGTCCGATCATAGATTATATAAGAACCTAATCTGCTCGTAACCTGAGTATCTCCTTCACTGTTCTTTCACGGAAGTAATACATGTGCTCCTACATTTCAAACATAAGATTGCCAGTTAGATGAGGCAACTAAATTATTAGAGCCTAATTGGTAATATGCTTAGATTATAAAGATCAGAACATTAGTAATTAATTTACCACATGCAGAAGCATAAACACAAATGCTCACCAGACTTGCAAATTCAATTCAAATAAATAACTTTTGCAGAACATTTCTATTGCTTTAAGCAAGCGGGTAAAATATGAAGTCAGCCACCAAAGATGCTCCATAAAAGGAAATTTGCATATGATATTTTGATCTGGTACCTGGTTAAACAGCAGCTCTAGCCCTCTGCTCAAGAAGTCAGCATATTTTATCATGAACACACCACAATCGTACCTGGAAAAGAGTTCAAACATTAAAATTATACAAGATTCAAGGATGAGGTTCTGCATAAGATGCTACTTATCACAACTAAATTTCGAACACATTCTTTTTTCAAAAACAACTGCACTCAATTGGCGCACAGTGAAACGGTTCGGAAACTCAGTTGTTAAATGGATTTCTTAATTAAGAAAAGATTACAAGCAATTAATTGCACCCATCATTGCAGTTGGTAAAGTATCAGCAACTTGACTTAATCTCCTTGAAATTTTTACTATTGCTCAGACAAGATGAACTAAACCTCCAACAGAGACTAATAAGACTGGTTCCCCAATATAGTCAAGAATCAGAGCTCTACATAGCATACATCGGCCAACGACCAGGCAACTAAATACATACTCTGAGGCATAATAGATGCAATATCTAAGAATAGGGTATAAAGTCTTCAAATTCGGCAACCACGCGATTATCAGGAAGGTACTAGACAGAAATACCAATTGCTTCAATTAAACCCTTAAACCACCAAGCGAGATTCGGAAGTTAATAACATCATAAATTGAACTTTTGTAATCACATAAAACCACACTATTGCACTGTATAAAACATGTACATACCCATTTTGCTGTCTCGGAGCACCAACAAATTCTAGTTTCCAATTGCTCACATCAATGTCTTTTCCACTTTTGTCCTTAACCTCATCAACATAATATTGAGCCTGATAAATCAAGAAAACGTAGGATTTAGATAATTATACTATCAACTTGAATGCTAAATTAAAAGTTGCAAAATACAGTTGACCACATAACTCGAATATAATTTTGTCCCCAGTAACTAATAAATTAAAATTTATAGAAGAAATATTTGGCTAAATGCCTGCACAAAATCTTCTGTGCAACATTAAGTTTAAAGTCAGACAAAGGCACCAAACAGGAGAAAGTGGAATCATACCAAACGTTTCAAAGCAACAGTATCCTGCCCACTAAGTGAATCAAGATACTGAAACTTGTGATCTCTCTTATTAATCACTGCCATGCACCAGTGGACGTCGAGGTGGATTGGTACAAAAATCTAAATTAAATTACAAATATTTAGAGAAATTTAAGTATGAAAATGCAAAAACAACACAAAACCATAAATAAGATCACCATGTCACAGTCAGCGAGACTGTATCCCAGCTTTCGCTGTGTAGTCCATCTTCTGATAGCTTTAAAATCATAACTTCCTTCCCCTTTGGTCAGCTGCTCATTAAAATGACAAAGTAAAGACAGCGAAGTAAAACTCTACAAAATTGAGTATACAAATAAGTGACTAAATCTATAAAGTATTGAAATTTTAAAATGCACCAAACATGTGAAGTAAGCAATACAGTATCAACAACTGAGAACATAAGTAATGCAACCTATATTGCAAATTTAAGAAGAGATGACTTGAAGCAATTGTTATAGCAAAAGGAGATGTTGCGGAGTGCACATATTTTGCAAAAGTTAACACGATAAAGACAATTTCATTTATTGTTAATATTACCGTTAACACCATATTTCAGTAGCAAAATAAAATGTGGAGATAAATGGACCTTCTTAAAGAAAAAGGTGTTGAAGAAATGGCATTTCAGAAATTTTTCCGGCTCTCTTTGTTCCCTTTCTTTTAGCAACTCAAGGTACAAGTTTATAACCTGCATGATCCGGTAATTTGGTTTCAAAAATTCCATGTAATGACAAAGTTTTCGCCTAACAATTGGAAAAGTGAGTGATTATAACCTCATCATTTAGCCACATTCTCGGTCGCAAGCACTGTATAGCTTCGCCTGTAATTTCAATGCCAGATTTTTTGTGTGAAACTAATATCTTCTTCCTACACAAAATCAGAGCTTGCATTATACGACCTAGTCATGACATTACACTATTTGGACATTATTAACTACAAGATAAGGGATTATTACCGATTGGCAGTTAAGGCACGCCTCACTTCTTGCATCTCTTCATCTGAGAGCGGAATAAAAGCTTCTTTCAACACATCCTGGATGAAGATAAAAATGAAGGAATCAGAAGAACATTAATCATCCATGAATACCAAAAAAAACAGCCCACGCATAAAAACCTCAAGTTCTTCCTTCTCTTCATCCGAAAGCAGAACAACATTCTGTAAAGAAATTGACATTTGCAGTCAAACAGTTAAGAATAATTAATGCAAGATACACCCATTTGACTAAAAGAGCAAATATGTTTACCTCAACAGGTTTCTTCTCAGGGTGTAAAGACTGATAGAAAGACAACCGCTTCTCCTCTAAATTGATCTGGAAATCCAAAGCTTCTAATCTTGGATTTCTCTTACGGGCAGACTCGTACAATATCTTATGTACAGGAGTCGTCAAACTACTGACATCGTCCACTGCATTAATAGACCATGACTCCATCATCCTCTCCGCATCTTCCACCTGCAGACCTTCATGAGACAAAATTCCCTTCTCACCAGCTTCTGGGAGCAAGGACAGAAAAGGTTCACCATCAACCAACAGATGGTCAGTAACCACTGAGCATCCTTCAGCGCCATTATTATCCACAGCCTCAACTTCATCTACAATCATATGATCTTCAAGCACCTCACACTTCTCACCTTCCATGTCAACATCAATAACCTCCACCACCTCCTTCTCATTCTTCTCCTCAACCCTATCCAATTCCACATCCTTCTTCACATATTTCAATGTCCGCAAAGCCTGCACCTTTGCTTCATAATACCTCAAACTCAAAATATTCCCCATATCCTCACTACTCAAACCTCGCGACTTTGCACCAGAATTCACGCTACCTGCTACACCATACTTCACATTCACCTGCGGAGCATGTAATTCCCTACGTATAGGAGGTGGTGTAGCAGGATACCTCGAAATCCTTGACCTAATAGAACCTGAGCTACTCAATGGTGGCGTAAAACTCAATCTTGGCTTCTTGGCACTCGTAGCATTCACAGACAAATCCAAATTAGAAGAGTACCGAATCGAAGGCGTGGATCGGTTGATACTAAAATAATCGTCACCTCGCTTCCTGCTATGTCCTGATATAGCGCCCATTGATGAAGAATCCGCCACTGCCAATCATCGATGTTCGAAAACCCTAACTTCCGAATCTGACGAAATTGGACAACGAAACCCTAATTTACAGAATTCAACAATTGGGCGTTTGCAGTGGAAGATGGAGGTCTCTTCAACTCGGTGAATCGGATTGCGACGAGCTGATTAACGCTTTTGAGTTTCGGAGTGCGATTTTGAAGATACTGGGGAACGCTGATTTTGTATTTTCTAAAAAGATTAGTTGCGATTGAAATTGACATTAATTCATTAGCAAAATTATATTTTCGTGAGACTATATGCATAAATAATTTGATATGCACTCATAAAATGTCTTTTTTTAATCAAAAGTGAGTATTCATTCATAAATAGATCGGGAATATAAAGTGAAATACAACATGATGGAATAAAGTATGAAACATTTCAAATAATGAGTTTGAACAGTTGATCGAGTAATTTATTGTCGACACCTTCAACGTCGATTCTCACAGGTTCGACAAACGGATATCATAACGATCTTTGACCACAAACCTGTTGAGATGGAGGTTAAACGGCACAACAAACATCCATAAAGGATGAACATACAAGCATTCACAATGGATGAACATACATATAAACAAATAACTACATGTTTATTAAAATACATAACGATCTAGGACAAGGATGAACGGAAATGAACCGATCCGTTACATACATGTGACTCTAGATGAAGGAGGCGGCAATTGTGATGTGCTAAAGCCACATGCATGCATGCACGGCGACGACGGTGGTTGGCGAGGCAGAAGATGAAGATCATGAAAAATAAAAAACAAACTAAACATGAAACTCCTTTTCTGCACTAATATTACCCAAGCCCGTATCAAATTTCAGCTCATCAACAACCATAATTCATCATCTCTCATATCCATCGACACAATCTTTTAGACAATTGCACAACATCAACACCATCTCCATCCTCATATCAAATTGTCGTTATTCAATCAATTTGAGGTTAGACCTTTATTCAATCAATTTGAGTTTAGTCCTTTATTCAATCAATTAGAGTTTAGTCCTTTATTCAATCAATTAGAGGTTAGTCATTTATTTAATCAATTTTAGGTTAGTCTTGATTTTATTATTCAATTATTTCGAATTTTAGATTATTATTATAAACATTTGAAATTTATTTGATTGTTTTTGTTTGTAAATTTGGTGATGCGAGTATGGATAAATTTATAGTGCGTCGTAAGAGAGGATTAGAGAGTGTTGAACCTTCTTTGAATCATGATGTTTTTGTTTGTAAATTAGGTGACCGCATTTGTCAAGAGATGGATAGTCGATTCTGTGAGTCAAACATAGAATTACTCATTTGTACAGAATGTCGTGATCCTAAGAGCTCATTCTCCAACTACAAAGCATCAAAAGTAATTCAACTTGCAGAGCTTTATCCACAAGAGTTCTCCAAGTGTGTTTTGATGGAGTTAGAAGAAGAACTTAAAGGTTGGATTTATGAGATGAGAGAAAATGAATCATTTTTAATGATACAAGACATTAAAGATGTGGCAAGAAAGATGATTGAGGTCGGTTATTATACTGCATTTCCCTTGGTATATCGCATTATTGAGTTGATTTTGGTGCTACCAATAGTGATGGCTACAGTTGAAAGAGTTTTCTCTGCAATGAATCTTGTTAAGACGGATTTGCGTAATAAAATTGCAGATGAGTTTCTCAATGATTGTTTGGTGTGTTATATTGAGAGAGATGTGTTGAAGAGCATCGACAATGAAGGTATAATGCGCTCTTTTTAGGACATGAAGACTTGCAAGCAAATTCTGCCTTCTTTACCACCTTCGGCGGCAAAGTGACTAAGTGATTATTTAGCTATAACTTACATTTATGTTTCATTGTCATTTTAACTCTCTCTTGATCTTTTTTTGGTATGAGATACATATTACTTTTTTAATTTTTTGCCCCCTTTATTGAATGGCTAGATCCGCCACTGCCTTGGGGTAGAGGTATCAACACATACACAGCTGACCATGGAGATGCGGCCGACAGACGATAAGGGAAGCGGCAGCGGCGGTGACAGACGGAATATGAAATCTGACCTAGAAACAAGAAAGTTGTAATAGGCCCATGAATTGTAAAATTAGAAACTTGTAGGGTTGGTTATCGAATTAGTCGATATTTATAAGTCCAATTGAAAATAGATATATAGTGTAACTGTCTGTAACTACTCTATAATTGAATCTGTTATTAAAACAGATTCAGCTCTTTTTTAATTCATTCAGAAAATTAGAAAATCACGTCCTTAATTTTTCCGATCAGTTTTTCGATCTAGTTCAGGTTAGTGCGGCATCTCCGGCCACTCGTTCTTGGATTTTCACAAGGTATCAGTTACTGTGTCAATTCTTGATCATGTTTTCGCAATTGATTTTGCACTCTGGTGTTGATTTCTTTTTTTATTCTTCAAATCCTTCCTTCTTTCACTTTCGGCTTTCAAGAAAATGTCAGACGGTCCGGCTACCATGAGTTCTGCGTCCACCGCCTTTGTTGATCCTGCAAATGATCCAATGCACATCAGTTCAAATGAGAACATAGGTGTTTCATTAGTTGCTCAGCCTCTTCAAGAGCATGAGAACTTACATCACATGGCGGAAATCAATAATAAGAGCCCTAGGATTCAAGATGAAACTTGGATTCATATATGGCAGGTTTTCAAAGCCTACAGACCCCTATGATCTAGCTAAATGGGAGAAATGCAACAATGCGGTATTATCATAGATCACAAACTCAGTTAGCAAAGACATTGCAGACTCCTTGGATCACATAGAAATTGCATCTCATGCTTGGTCTGACATTGAAGCCAGGTACGGAGGCTCTAATGGTCCCATGATATTTGCTTTACAATAGGAGATCTATAACCTGAAGCAAGGGGACCTAAGTGTGGCTAGTTACTATAATAAGCTAATTCAATTTTGGGTTGAGGAGGATGCCTTATGCATACAAGATCTATGTGAGTTGGGAGCAAACTGCAAATCTACAAAGTGTGTGATGCAGAAGGAGCAAATCTAATGGCACTGAATGTCCACCAATTCAAACACAAAAGATTAAAGTCAAGACAAGAAAGACTTATACTGCTCACACTGTAGAATGAAGGTTCATACCATTGACACTTGCTCCAAGCTGCATGGTTACCAACCAAACTAAAAACCATCGAGGAGAAACTCTACTACCCCTGGTAACAGAAATAACAAAACTGTTAACAACGTAGTTACTAACAATGTTTTTGCAGTATCAAATGATAAGGCTGATAATCAAGAGCCTTGAGCTTTATAAAAATGAATCAAGACCAGCTGAACAGACTCATGGCACTACTGAATACTTGCAACAATGACACAACTCATATGTTATGTATCACTTGCCTCACATCAATTTCTATGTGCAAGAATGATTGGATAATTGATACCGAAGCTATTGATCATATTACTCCACACTTGCACTTACTGAAAGAGTTGAAGAAATTACCTATTCCTTACAGAGTACTTATGCCTGATGGAAATTCCATTTTAGTTCAATAGATGGGGAATTGTCAGTTGACACCTGAGATTACACTCATGAATGTCCTGCTAGTACCTGAAATTAAGTACAACCTGATTAGTGTCTCTTAGTTATTATCTGATGCTAAAACAATAGTCACATTTACTAACAGTGGATGCTACATTCAGGACCAAGCAGGTCAGATCTCTTAGCGGATTGGTGATGTTGTTCATGGTTTATTCCAGTAAAATGGTGATGGCTTAGTACACTGTGCATCTATACAAAAGAATAAAGGCTCAATTCTACTATGATATAAGAAGTTGGTCTAACAGCTTGCAAACCAGCACCATTGCCTGTTGATCCGAGACACAAGTTGCACTATCTGAGTCTACTGTTCTAGATGATCCTACACCATATAGGCGCCTAGTTGGTCAGCTAATATACTTGACAGTAACAAGACCTGATATTGCTTACTCAGTTCTAGAGAATATCATATTAAAGCAGTTCATAGGGTTTTAAAGTACCTAAAGAATGCCCCTGCACAAGGTCTATTTTTCACGTTGAATGCTTACTGTGACGCTAACTGGGGCTCTTGCCCAATTAGCAGGAGTGTCACTGGCTATGCCATTTCTCTTGGCTCATCTCTCATTTCCTGGCGAACAATGAAACAAGTTGTTGGTCGCTCTTCTGCTGAAGCAGAATATATATCTATGGCACAAACCTGCTGTGAACTTGTGTGGCTTACGCGTCTTCTTCATAATATGAAGGTTGAACAAACAGGTCCAATCCCTCTTTACTGTGACAATAAAGTTGCCCTTCACATTGCGAAAAACTCAGTCTTCCATAAGCGGACAAAACATGTCGAGCTTAACTGTCACATCGTGCGGCAGAACACTACTTCAGGTCTCATCCGGCCATCTTTCGTCTCGACATCCAACCAGGCATCGGACTTGTTCACTAAATGGCTGTCTGCTGAACCCCTCAAGTACCTCTCCTCCAAGCTCAACATGTCGAATTTACTCCACTCGCTGAGCTTGCGGGGGGTATTGAGGTATCGACATAGCTGACCACGGAGATGCGGTTGACGGACGATAAGGGAGGCGGCAACAGCGGTGACAGACATAATATAAAATCTGACCTAGAAACAAAAAACTTGTAATAGGCCGAGGAATTGTAAAATTAGAAACTTGTAGGGTTGGTTATCGAATTAGTCGATATTTATAGGTCCAATTGTAAATAGATAAATAGTATAACGGTTTGTGACTACTCTGTAACTGAATCTGTTATTAAAAACAGATTCAGCTCTTTTTCAGTTCATTCAGAAAATTAGAAATTCACATCCTTGATTTTTCGATCAGTTTTCCGATCAAGTTCAAGTCAGTCTGGCATCTCTGGCCCCCCGTTCTTGGATTTTCACAGGGACTCATCCTCATGTAGAAGACGATCCTCTACTCTATCTCGGAGAGGCGGCGGTTGATGGAAGATGAAAATACAGAAACGAAAGAGAGAAGTTAGAGCTTTTAGATGAAAGAGAAATATTGTAACCTAATTTCAAATTCCCCATTAAATGTCATTTGAGGAAGTTTTTTTTGGACAACTTTCTATAACTATTAATTAAATATGATAGAATTTAGAGACACATTATATAGTTGTGAAATTCAATGATATTATCTTAACTACTGATTTGACTAATTTGACAATTAAAATTAGGGATTATTGCCGAAAACCACACCTTATAGGGCGTAATTGCCGAAAACCACCCCTTATACATTTTATTGCCGAAAACCACCATTTATTTGTTTCTTTTTTTGTTGACCGACACATTTCAATGAAAAACGTTCAATTAGTGTCAAATCTCCGTTAGATGGATTAATTAGGCATTAATTACGTTAATTAATTAGGTTAATTAATTAGGCCTATAAGGGGTGGTGTTCGGCAATTACGGCCTATAAGATATGGTTTTCGGCAATCTCCGACGGGTGGTTTAACCTAGTTGTTTGATGCACAATTATTTGCATATCGATTGAAATATATTACTATATTCTATATTAGACTCTTTATGCAACAATTACTATATTCGATTGAAGTAAAGTAAATATGAAAGAAGTTAGGGGTAAAATGAGACTCTTTGTGCAAGTCACATGCTTCATTAATGCGTTGGCACAATCTGGTGCGTCCAAAAAATGCAATCAACTGGTGCAAGAGGGGATCCACGAGTCCACCAAATTGAGAGGATCCACATGATACTTTCCCTATATATATATGACGTAGCGGAAGCGTAAATAAAGATAACCCGAAGGTGTTTTACTTCTAGCCGAAGCTCGAAGGTGCACAAAGGCAATTGATAAATCTGAAAATCAGAAATAAAATCAAAGAAATATAATTTGATTGTTAATGAGATTGATGATTCCAAATACAAATCATGTGTTCCCTTTTATAATAGGGATTTAACTAAAAATAAACAACATAAATGTGCCTAAGAAGACTAAAAATTACATGTGGAAATATGAAATGTTTTTTGGTTTTCTAGACAATTATTATGCATATAATAATGTCTAGAAATATGAAATTGTTTTTATCTAAAATACATATACCGGGATCAAATATCATTCGGATATTAATGTTTCTCCAAATATGCATTATTCCTACATCATTCTCCCCCACTTTGTTTAAACTCGACCTCGAGTTTTTTTGTCCTTGGATAATAAACAGATGATGCTCTTGAAAATCCATATAGGGAGAAGTTTGTGCACCAATCTGCAAAAAGAAGGTTATTGAGGAATTATATTTGGTTAGTGGTGGAATGACAAAATCTATTTTCTCAAATGTTTCTTCTTTTATCAAAATTTCAACTTTATTTGTTGAAATTTTATTTTGCTCTTCCACCAAAATTTGTTCCTCAAAATATTCATTTTGCACATCCTCAGTTTCGTACTTCTCATTTGTATTGAGTTCCATGGAATCTGTAGCATATGTTGGGTGTTCATCAACAGGATTGTTGGAAATTGAGTCCACTTTGTTGCACAATTGTTGGACCATTTGACGTAATTCCTTTAACTCAACTGAAATTTCTTGATATCCTCGTTGCCATTGTCCCACAACTTGCTTTATTTCATCCTCAAAATTAGAATGATTTTGTGGCATATATTTTTCAATCATTCTCCTCCTCATGCGTTGCCATGAATAGATGGGATGCTTGCCAATTATTTTTCTCTCATTTTGTATTCTTCGCCACCATATGTCAGCTTCCAATCGTAAATATTGAGCAACATGATAAGCTTGTTGATAATGAGGAACATAATAGAATTCGAAATACCTATCAACGTTGTATAACCAATTGGAAAAATCATCCGCATCAAATACTCCTTTGAAAGTATTGATACATGGTGCCATACTTGTGCCAATCACTAGTCGAATATCGGAAGCGCTGACTCCTGATACCAATTGACGTAGCGGAAGCGTAAATAAAGATAAAATACCCGAAGGTGTAATTTTACTTCCACCGTAGTAGGAAGGCTTGCACAAGGCAATGATAAAATCTGAAAATTCAGAATTAAAATCAAAGAAATATAATTTGATTGTTAATGAGATTGATGATTCCAAATACAAATCATGTGTTCCCTTTTATAATAGGGATTTAACTAAAAATAAACAACATAAATGTGCCTAAGAAGACTAAAAATTACATGTGGAAATATGAAATGTTTTTTGGTTTTCTAGACAATTATTATTATGCATATAATAATGTCTAGAAATATGAAATTGTTTTTATCTAAAATACATATACCGGGATCAAATATCATTCGGATATTAATGTTTCTCCAAATATGCATTATTCCTACATCAATATATGATGAAAAGAGATCAAGGAAGACATCCATTTATTTCTAATAATCTAATAATTGAATTGGTCGATTAGATAGACAGACGGAGTAATACAAAAGTGTAAAATATTATATAAAATAAAAAAGGGTCAGAGAATTCAGAGATACGGGTGGTTTTCGGCAATTACGGCATATAAGAGGTTGTTTTCGGCAATTATCCCTGTTGAGATTTGGGGTTGAATTAATTGAATTTTATTAACCTAATTAATTGAATTAACCTAATTAATTAACCTAATTAACGCCTAATTAATCCATCTAACCGAGATTTAATACTAATTGAACGTTTTTCGTTAAAATGTGTCGGTCAACAAAAAAGAAACGAATAAAGGGTGGTTTTTCGGCAATAAAATGTATAAGGGGTGGTTTTCGACAATTACGCCCTATAAGGGGTGGTTTTCGGCAATAATCCCTTAAAATTAGGTTAGTTTTGGGCTATTTATGTATTCTTTTCGAGAAATTTAAATCTTCATAAAACTACTGCCACTCTGCCAGATAAGACGTGCTAGACGCCGCAACGGGGATTTCAAAAATGAACTGTGGAAATGATATGATGCCCTCTTCCTCGATATCCTATGCGGTATCATACCCTAATGGTTAGTATTCTGACTGCATCAGATCAGATTATGGGTAAATACTCTCCAAATGCAAAAGATGGTGCTTCTAATCCCATCTCGAGTACATATTACTTCAATGTAAACTCTCTTCGCTTTTGTGTCCATATTACATTCACATAAGTAAAAGTAAATATTCTGTTCCATTTCAGGCCATTCAGCCACTCACTGGGAATCTAATTCCCAACTCCTTTTTAAAAGTCATTCAATCCTGGCAGTGGCACCAGACAATGAATAACCCTTTTGGCATGACTTTAAGATTTCTACTAGTTCAACTCTTCAAGGACTATCGATGGTTTTAAGTTTTGTTCCCATCTAAATACATTGTAACGCAGAATATTGAAAATTGCGTTGCGGAATATTAGTACACCTTACGACAAGATAAGCCTCTATATTCCAAAAAGATGGAACTAAATTCTCCACTCGAAAAATTAAAGTCACTTTGATGAAGCCACTTTCATGCTCTCCAGAAGCTTCAGTTTCACAAAAGCTGGATTTAGAATTTTATTAGATTAGTAAAAATAACTTGTTCATCTGATATACTGAATTCTGCAAATTTGGCTAACCTGATATGCACATTTTTGATAGAACGCGTTTTTCCGATGTTTTACATGATGGTACACCAGTTAGGATTCTCATCATTGATCATGTCAAATGGAACCATTGGTCCAGAATATGCATCTGGTTCTGCGTAAGCGTAGGAATAAGGCTGCATTGCTTGGTTATGGTAATACGGACCGTGATTTTGCCCAGGCTGGACTGCATTGTAACTCATTGAATAAACTGGAGTGGCAGTAGGAGGCATATGGGTTGGTTGGTTTGGATAGTGACCTTGGGGAGGGTGGGAGTGATTTTGATACCCTCCGTTTACGTCCTGATATTGAATTCCAGTACATGCAGGAAGACCAATCATTTGTACACCTCCTGAAGGGCCATGTCCTAGCGGTGCACCACCAGGACCGGGAGGGTTATTAGCACCTCCGCTACCACTCTTCTTCTTTTTCTTTTTCTTCTTTTTCTTTGCACCACCACCACCACCACCGCCGCCATTCGGGTTTGGTGGTGGAGGCATTTGTTGGTGGCCTTGTAAATTACCCATTTGCATCATCATGTTAGGATTTGGCGGCCTCTGATCACCCACAAAGAATCTGACACCATGTTGATGATCAGGTGGAGGCTGTTCTTCCCCAAAATCAGAATCCTCACCCTCAGTGTCTTCTCCACTTCCTCTAGGCTTATCATTCAAGGGCTTTTGATCATTTTCAGGACTCATCGGCCACATTTCGGCATGCTTTCCAGTCTTCATCAGCTTCCTGATAAGTGTCTCTGGCTCAATGTTTCCAGTTACAGTCACTTTCTGTTGCTTTGAATCAATAGAGATCATATAAACACCTAAACATGCACATAACAAGTAATTTTAAACCTTTCTCTGCTGCAACTTGTAAAATTTGAATTGAACACATAGAAGAAGAACCTTCGATGGCCTGAAGAATCCTTTTGACTTTCCTCTTGCAACCTTCACAGTGAATAGAGACCTTCAAGACCCACGTCTGTTATAAAAAGAAAGTTGTAAAAGTGAGCTCAAAAAGTATCGAAATTGGTGATATTAATGTTGAAACCAAGTAGGGAGACCTGATATTTTAGTGGCTCAGGTGGCTGTTGTTCTTCTGGAGGAGCTGCCATGAATGGTTTAATGGAAGCTCAGAATTGAGACACACTTGTGTGTATGAATGATGATAGAAGAGGAGTTGAAACTTGTTCTTCTCACTGATTCTGTTTCTGTTCTGCCTCAGTTCATGTCCTGTTTTTTTCAGCTGATTTTACATAATGTTTTTTGGGTTTTACATTTTAGCCCCATTATTTTGAGGGTTTATCCAAATATACCCTACGAGTTGGAGATTTAAATTTTCAGACTTTTTATCAAAAATATTTTGATCAAAATACCTTTCTGTACACATCGAATTTCGATACATATAGTAAAACTCAATTATCTTTATTTTTTTCTCAAAAGTGTGATTTTTATACACTTTTTTTACAAAATTTCAAAAGGCAACTACGGTAAAGGAAGAAGACCTAGTAGAAAGTATTAGGTGCCAATACATTTGACCAAGCACATTTTGAAGTGCATTTGATGCTACGAAGCAGGCAGCATACGATGCTAAGAACGGCATTTTATGATTTGTAGGGTAAGCAAAGTTGATTTGAATCAGATTCTATGACATCTAACCTAAGGCCAAAATTTGAGTACTATAGCTTGCAGAGATGTAAGTAGAGGTAGGACATACATCTCTTGGTTATTAGTTAACATAAGCCACAACTACATGGCACACTAACTTAGGCTTATTAAATTACATACTAATCATCAAAGGAATTGAGATGTGACCGTAGTAGTAAATGTTGCATGCAAAGGTCGTCATGTTTTGGTAAAGATGCAGATTGAGATGGGCGTGCAGGTTCATTGACTATGTTCACGGTAGTTGAGTGATCATGATAAAGTATGAAACAATGTTGTTGTTGAATCCTTGGGTTTTGATGATGACAAGTGATCAATACTGACTAGTGTATTGAATGTGCAGATTGTGTTTCACTGGACATACCTAACGACTAGTCTGAAGTCGTTAGCAGTAGCAGTTCCTGATATTTCGGCCAGAGAAAAATCAGGGAAGAATATCTTGTTGCTTTAATTGATAATATCGTTTGAGATAATATTCTAACTGCCATTTAGAGTTTAGATAAAATATTGGTTGGAGATTTGAGATTTGAAGAGATACGATATTTCCTAATTGAATCTTGCATGGATTGTAGGGTTTGATTTGGAAGGTGTGTGGCTTAGTATAAAAGCCAGCGTAGCAGCTCGGATTCTGTGTGACTTTGTGAGAGAGCGGGGAGCGATCAAGATCGGAGCACAAGGAGACGAGCACAGGCAGCAAGGAAGCAAGCGTGACCGCGTTTACTACGTTGGTTCGGGTGCTTTTGGTAGCGGGCTAGAGACTACATCAGTCCATCTAGCCTGAGACGATGTGCTGCAGAACTTCGAGGTTGATGGTGTCTGAGGAGCAGAGGGCGCAGGTTAGAACAGTAGTAAACGGGGAGTTGTACTAGCTGATTCAAGTGTATTCCTTACCAAAGACATTAATAAAGTTCGGAGTTGAGAATCCTTCCAGTAGCTGCTGGAAGGGGGTGGTTTTTTCCCAGTTGGGTTTCCACCTAAAATCGTGAGTCTTGATTTACTTTTGTTTATTACGTTACTTTTGTTTATTTCGCTGCAACTAGTCGTATCGAGGGCAAGTCGACCCTCACGACTAGAAGTACAAGCTAACCTCGATCCAACAGTTGTTAATATAAAAATTCATTTGGTAGTATCTCTTGTCCAAAAATAGAATCAACTTTTTGCAAGAGACGAACATTGTCATATGTTTAAAAAAATTAAAAAAATAGACATTGAAATTATGCATGTATTGAAATGAGAATACATCAACAATAAAATAGATTGAATATTTGAAACAATAAAATAGAGATAAATAAAATAGAGCTAGAGATACGAAATTGTATGTTATTAAGGCTTGCTAAGCAGTCTCCTTAAAGTAGTATTGCCCTCATTTAGTGCTAGGTTTTCACTTGTCAATTTAATCTATAATATACAACGATCGAACCTTCACTAACATTCACCAAATGTGAAAAAGGCGAAAGAAAGATCTCCTTCCCCCATTGCCAACAACAACACTTAAAAAAGGTTAATTTTGGGGATTGTAGTTTTTGTAAAGTTTTTCCTTAAATGATAATAATAAGACATTTATTAACATGCCATGAATAATAATAATATATTAAGCCCCGTTATGCACTACGCTATTTTACCTCTTAAGCAACGCAGAGAATTGTGTGGTTGAAAGCTAAATATATGTAGCATAATCTTTGTGCGACGACTAGTCATCGCATAAGTCTATGTCGTGTAAGCTGTGTTGCAACGTTTTTTTGCCCCATTAATAATTTTAGAATGTGGCATAAGGTCATACCTTTTGAGATATCCGTTGATGTTGCAAAGAAACGTTGCATAAGTTATTCAATACTCATATTTAGGGATGCACATACGGTCCAGACCGGACCGAACCGGACCGAAATTTACGGTCCGGTCTGGACCGAAGGACCGTAATTTTCCAAATATGAGGACCGCGGACCGGACCGGACCGATATACTACGGTCCGGTCTAATTACGGTCCGGTCCGGACCGTAAATAATTAGTATTTATTCTGATTTTAAAACATATAAACTAATAAAAATCATGTAAAAGTAATACGTTAGCCGCATGTTTCAAAAAATTATTGCAAGGTTTGACAATATATTATGACAAACACATACAAAATTAGTAGAGAATAAATATCAACAATCATATAAAGAATAAATTAGTAAAACAATTCTGCAAAACATGTCAAATAAACATATATTAAGCAAGTGCGGCTATTACAAAGAAATGGAGATAGAATATGGTTCTCTACACTTTAAGCATAATCAGTCATTCTATTACTGCCCAACGATCAGAATAACAATTAACAAATCGAAAGAAAATATCATAATGTCAGACAAACAAAGGGATAGATGACGTTGTCAGTTATCGGCCAAACCTAAAATTAAACGATTAAACCTAAAATAAGTAATAATTATATTTTTATTATTTAATTAATCTTATTCGGTCTAAACCGGTCTGGACCGTAAATATTACGGTCTGGACCCGACCGGACCGTAACCCGTAATTTGTAAAATTAGAGGACCGTGGACCGACCCGTGACCGGTCCGGTCTGGACCGGACCGTAAAATTTCGGTCCGGTCCGGGTTTACGGTCCGGTCTAGTTTTGTGCATCCCTACTCATATTATGCAACACCTACTTGCCAAATATTTATGAAATATCATCATGCCACACACATATTATGCCAGAAACATATTATGCGATATGATTTCAGCTGGGGCATATATAATTTTATCAAATGAAAACATAGTAAATAAAAGTTTTGGACCTTAAATTTAAACATCCGAAAGTCACATTACATCAAAAGCCAACTTTTTTGGCCGCGAACACAACATTTCAAAAGACAAACCACCATGTCAAATGTTAAGTTCACAATGTTCATAATCATATACCGCATAATGAGGGATGCAAATCGGACCTTCACTTGCGCAATGGGGCCTGGCAGGGCAGCACCTTTGCGCGTGAGAATTTGGTTCTCTAGTGCTTCAATGACTCTAAGCTTGACAGCAGCTTCCTCTTGCTCCATGGCTTGGATTTCCTTTGCTCTTTCAAGCACCTCTTGAAGTTCTCGGCAAGTAATGAATTGTACGCGAGAAGGTCCTGGAAGTAGATGCCTGTTTCAGTTCCTCGCTAGTTTTTCCTTTATCTCTGCCAGCTGCTTCCTTAATGAGTTTTAGTTGCTCTTCCTTGGACATAGGCTCCTCTGCATCTTCAATATCACTGTCAAGGCCGACACGAATCTCATCCATCTTTTCTTTCCGTTTTTCCGGCAATCAGACAAATACATATGCACAATCAAACTATTTTCCAACACAGGGTTTAATATTCAATAGTAACATATTTAATAAAATTCAATAACAATAAAATGTCATAGGCGCAATAGGGTAAGAGCAGCATTGGAACAACACAATAAAAAGACACATTAACGGTGATAATAAAACGTAAGTAATTTACTAACATTACAATATCATGGCACAAAATCAGCTTAAAGCATCAACATGGTACAACCAAACATCCGCATAATAAAATGACACATCGACAGCGATAATGTCAACAATGTACAACCAAGCATCATCAAAAAAGCAGTGAAAACCTTAGCATGGCACAATATCAAAAAAAGATTTGAAAACCACAACATGACACAACATCAAAAAAACAGTGATATCATCATAAACAACTCAGCATAAAACAAAATCAGAATAAAACATCCCTCCTCCGTGAAACTACTCATGACCATCTAATTTCCAAACTCACAGTGATAACATCAAGCAAAATAATGGATAACTCAAAGAGTTAACCCAATATAAAAAAATTAAGTATAAGTACTAAGGAATTTATTGCTTACGTCGATTATCGCTACATTAGGATCTTGTGCGTACACTTTCTGTATAGTGGTTACATACGCTGCCTTGTTTCTACTTATCATGTACTGTCCTTCCCTTTGAGCGTATGGCATCTTCCCCCAGTGATGGTTGACACGATCGCCCCTATGCCTTGAGCTTTGATTTTTGCTGCTTTTTGAAATATAAGTGATGTTAAAACTCAGTAGCTACACAAATAAAACTCAGTAGTTAAACAAATAAAACTCAGCAATGAAAATAGAAAGTAGAATAGTGAAACGTAAGGATGAATGTGCGTTAAAGATAGATGTTTAGAATCTTATTTCTCAGAA
The DNA here is from genome assembly GCA_006409495.1 of Sedum album. Lineage (NCBI taxonomy): Eukaryota > Viridiplantae > Streptophyta > Magnoliopsida > Saxifragales > Crassulaceae > Sedum > Sedum album. Next base: position 40,716 of record QZGG01001435.1, on the reverse strand, counting down.
AGAAACAAAGAAGAAAGATTGGTGAAGGTTTGAGCTGAACGCATTCGTTTTGACCAAGTGCGCGAGACTGAGGTCGCGCACGTACACATGGGCCGCGCGTCATAGATGATGACATCAGCAACGCCAAAAGATGGATGAAGACACATTCGAAGAAGATGCGGATGACGACATTTTGATGATCAAGATATATGGATGAAGACGTGAAATGTTATTATACAATGTATTTGTGTTAACATAGGGTTTACACATGTGTCTTCAATCTGTTCGAAAATTATGTTGACCTTTTGAGACTTACTTTGACGTAAACTTGTCGCAATATCTATGTTGAACTCACTTAAGATGTGTATCTCAATTGACATACTTAGACTAATTAGGTCACGTAACCTGATTCTTCTTTAGGCGGGAATCAGTATAAAAAGGGGGAATACGTGTGAAACATAAGAAGACGCAGATCTTATGATTAAGTGACGTTGAGTATTTTGTACCTCAAAGTCAGTGACTAAGAGATTCCAAATGCAATTCAAAAAAATATTTATAAACCGAAGTATTCGGGTCGTCCAAGGAGCAAACTTAAACTTGTGGACTATATAAGGTTTAACTTTAGTCTAGCTAACTCAAAATCAATCTATATTTGTTTTGTTTTTGGGGAGGATAGATAATACGCAAAGTAGATACAATTCAATAAAGAAGATTTCAAAGTCCAACTTTCCTAGTTTCATGCATCAAAACAACGATCATAAGAGTAATATGATGAAATGTCTAATGATTCGGAGTTGACTATTAAATCGCTACTCGAAACAAGATTTTTGCCAAGTTTAAGTATTGATTTCATAAGTTCAAGTCTCACTCTTTCGATTTGTTGACTTGCTCGATACAATCACATTAATCACGAACTTCCGTTATGGTGATTAATGTGAAAGCTCGGATAAATCAAAAGCCTACTCTTCTAATCTCTAATACTACTTCCGTAGTCACTAAATAATTAGATAGCCTTACTCAATAATTACTCTATGTCCCTATCTTCCGATATGAAACCTAGAGCAAGTTATGTTCATACAAGCATTTTATCAAACACCTAGTATGCATCGCTATTAAAATATGAGTAAGAACACATCAAACAAGGTCCATTAGACCCTGAAACAAGAGACTACTCACAAAACATAGAAAACGATTCCATAGATTGAATATGTAAGTGAAATCACAATTACACAAAGTTTAATCAATGAAAACACGAATCTAATACACCTGTGGATCTTTCCTAAGCGTGGAGGTTGTCTTCTTCTCTCTTGATTTTCTATCCCTTTTTGTCTTAAAATCTGCCCCTCTTCTAAAATCCCAAAAAAGATGTTTTTATAGTTTAGGTTAAAAAGGGGTCGGTAAGCTCTGTACCATACTGAGCATACCGATGCATCGTGAAAATGCTGAACTTTCTGAAAATATCCAGCTCGGTACACTAGGTAGCTTACCGAGCATACCGAGGTGACTTCTGTTTTGTCTTCAAACGCATTTTTGACCCTTTAAACCTTGGAATTGGACTTTGATGTAAACTAAAGAGTTATAGATTATTAAATCAGCTTTCCAATAGTATATAGCTTGTTTCTATCTGATTTCATATGAGTTCTGTACAAGCTGCAGAAGGCACAGAGGTGAAGCTGTCCAGATTGCAAATATGATGAATTCTTCACTTATTTGAATCATTTTTCCTCCATAATGCATCAAATCATATATTCTGATTAATCAACTCTTCACATCAAGTAAATGGGTCAAATAACAATAATAATTCGAGGAACGATACAAAGTTCTTAAGATATGAAGCGAATAATCGATCGAAATATCGATCGATCATTAAGCTATAAAAATTTCATCCAACGGTGCTCAATGGCGATCCGAGGGAGACATGTTTATGGTGGTTTTTTTCACAAGACATATTATACCACTTACATTGAATAAGTAAGTCACGAAAAGATGACAATATTTAGGCGGGATTGAGTTACACAAGGAGGGAATCACGTGTCAAAATTATGCGGGACTCGGACCGTCAGATCAAAACAAATCGGGCCGTTCGATCTCTTGCGAATAACTCTCCATCTGATCAAACCCTTAGCACTATCAAACCCTAAACAACAATCGATGGTGAATTTTTTCAACCCATCAGGTAAAAGCTCTCAATTCCTTCGCCCATTCAAAACTCTTTGTCGTTTATTTTCAGATCTGGCTAGTTAATCACCGTCGTTTTTATATCTGCCTGGTTTCATCGTCATGTATCAGATTTGGCCGATTTCATCGTCGTGTTTCAGATCTGGCCGGTTTCATCATCGTATATCCGATCTACCCGATTTCATCGTCGTTTTTCAGATCTGGTTACCATTCATCGTCGTTTGTTTACTTTCAGGATGCCACCAAAGAAACGAGCTTTGAAAGATATAAATGAAAGGATGCAGCTTCGTTCTCCATCTGTCAGGCGTGCACTAAATAATCTAAGTCCAACAACACCAAAAGCCAAACGCCCTTAAGTTACCCATAAGCTGTAAAACTAACAAGAAGCAGAATGGACCTCCTAAACGACCTTTGAAACTAACTCCCAACACAGTATTTACTAATCTTCCAAGACCACTTGTCCGTACTCCCTAGCCCCCAATTGTTGTTGAACCTCCTAGTATATAGTTCCAAATCCTCGTCGAAGTCCTAGATGTTTAGAAAAAGCCACTACTCATCATGTTGTACTCATTGGGAAGTCACCTCCTCGCTTAGTTAAAAAAGCTTTGTGCCTCCATTGCCACCCAAAACTAATAATTCACCACCTACTCAGCAGACAAGCATTTCCGACACACCCTCAGCTCCATTACCCACATAACTTTAATTCCAATCTCAGCATCCGACCTTAAGTTCAGCTCCAGTGTCACTGCCAATTATTGTGTCTGCTGCTCCTACATTCGAAGTTAGCCACCCTCCGCCGCCCCCTCTGCCGCCTATCGTACCTAAAGGTGTTAATCAAAATACGACACCATCTGAGATCGCTGGCATAGAATCTCAAAGGAAGCCGCTGAGCATTAGGTGCAACAATGAAGAATCTAATCCAAGTAATATGTTCCTATTTCGATTATTTAATTTGTTTCTGCATTTACTGTCACTTCTATTTTTTACTATAATAAAACATATAGGTGATCCAGATGTGAAGAGAAAGCGAGGTGTTAACACTGGAAAGAAGTTGAATAAATTGATTGCAACATTAAAGCATCCTCTGAAGCTTGAGAAGGCAGCAGTACATGATGGTCCGTCGAATCATGGATATGGCAGCTTGATGGTTCATGAAATTGGGAGGATTGTGCAAGAGAAAGTTTGATGACTGCCCCCAGCTTCACAGAGTTGGATTTTGCAGACTCTTGGGACTTTCTTGTTCAGAATTTGGAAGTAAGTACATGTAAATATATATTTTTCTATTTATTTTACTTTTATATATTCTAATGATTACGCTTTTGGTTTTTGTAGCCTTATTTTATTATTGATCATACCGATGATTGGTTATGTAACTTTATTGAAGAAAAGGCAAGTTTGTGTTATAAGTATTGGAAGTCAGTGTAGGAGGCAATGGTCAAATTATGGTAAAGAACTTCCATTGGAATTTCTTGGTCGACCTGACCATTGGGAATGTTTGTGTAATCATTTCAGTGATCCTGAAAATGAGGTTAACAATTTTCATTGCACTATTTTATATTTGTTGTCAATTTGTGAATTAGTCTATACACATTAACACATTCTTTGATACCGTTGATTGTCTTTAAAAAAGAAAAGAAGCTCGCAACATATCTGGTCGTACCAATCATAACTCTGCAAAAACACCGTTCGGACAACGAGCTAAAGTACGTGAAAGTATGCTCTAAAGATCCAAATGGAGCGGCAAATGCGGTAATTCTTCACTTTATTTCATAATTTGTGTTCTCAGATCATTGACTGCTGGTGATTATCACTTTATAAATGCGATATTGTGATTATTTGTTTTATGCCCATTTGTTTTGTGAAAGCATGGAGGTTGCTGAGTATTTTGTAAACATAATCTGCTGTTGTGAGATTGGGGACCATCAATGAGTATATGCGTTGTGTGCTTTGATCCAAAATTATTTTGAGATTATTGCTTTTCTACGCATCTGTTTTGTGAAAACATTGAGGCTACTAAGTATTTGCAAATATTTCTTGCGCATCTGTTATATGATTAATATGTGCATAAAGTTCTTATACTATTTTGCGGTTATTACTCCAACGGGTTTTACTGTTCTAGTGTATTCCTAGGGAAAGATGAAAGAAAAAATATTGAAAAGCTTGCTTACCAAGATGAAGCTTCCAGCGAAGTTGAAGATTAGCTCGAATAATCAAAGATGTCGTTCCACAGGAGCAAGGTACTCGGGTATCCGGCGTAGGCAGAACTATCAGACACCCACCCCTCCCTAAAGGAGGTTCAAGAACCCGGCAAATAAATGATAAGCTTATGTCAAAGATTTTAACCTTGGAAGAACGCATCCGCATTCTTAAAGAGTAGCAGAGGAGACCCTCATTTGGTGAAAGTAATGCTTCGGAAGCGGCAAGCTTGGTTTAAGGGTTTGAATCATAAAAACAATGGCCTTTTTTTGTCGAACTGAACTTTTGTCATCCTTTCGCACCAATGTATTTGGTGTTGTGTGTTAAAACTCAGACTTGTAAGTTCCAGGTTGCATATGTCACTATAGTTTATGTGACTTTTGCTTACATTTTGTACATATCATTCCTAAAATAAAGTAGATTGTACGCGACTATTTAGAGTCGCATAAATGATTAATTGCTATAAATATTTGAGATATTATACTATAAAATCATAGCAATTACAATAACATTGGAAGTCACATTATCTATTTTATGCGACAAATATTGCATGTGTCACTAACAACTCTTCGTAATTTGACTTAAACCTTACGCGACACGATTGTTTTATGTCGCAAAGTGTCGGTACAAATTTGCGACAAAAATGTTTTGTATGAGTCGCGTAAGTGGCTCGCGACGTATCTTAGGCGACTTAACCTGTCTACAAAACAGTAAAAGAAAAAAGTCCACCAGAAAGAGTTACAATAGCATACTTGATTATTTATAAATGGTGACACAGTTACAAGCCAAATGCACAAAAATTTATCCATGTTTCCCAATTGTAAAACACATGAGTAGACACTCAATTCACAACTTCAAAAAGAGGTCATCTCCTCATGAACTAACCCTCTAAACTAATGAAAACCAGACATGATAACACCAAGTAATTAAAATGGCCAGTAGCACAACTTAATATTAGCCTCGAGATAAGCATTTAAACACACACACAAAATCAGCACACCTTATAAACCATGCACACATGCACACCCTGAACATATATATCTTCATCAGAAGCCTTCTCACATATCTCTCACTTCAAACAAGTTCTTGTTCTTCACAACAATATCAAACATGTGCATGGACTTGAGCTTGTTGAAATCCCTGGGAAGAGAGATAAGATGAACAGTGGATCTTTTATGGAACTGAAGCAGATCCGGATCATCATAGTACCTTTCCCATCCTAGTTCATACAATTTACTCTCCAGCACAGAATAAGATGTTATCACCTCGCCGCTCGGAATATGAATCAACACCTTATGTTTACCGCTCAGCCCTTGCCTGAACGTGCCATCTAGGGACTCTGAGTTTGGGTTCTCAACAAGGCGAACCACACCATTTCTGAATACCCAAACACCAGACATGACAAACAAGAATCTAGTGAGAGGAATTTGTACGAGAATATAGATGAGATTGAATAGATAGGCAGGAAGGAAGTGGTATTTATACTTACATGATCAGGAGTATAGTGCAATTTATAATTTGTTTTAAAGTGATATTGATAATATTATGAAGTGAATGTTACACGCGGAGGATTAGGGTTCAGAATATAACGATGCTCGATAGCTTCTTGGTGGTACACCAAAAGACAAATAAGATAATAAATATTACCGGCACGTACCATGATGTGTGGCGTGGGTTGCTGAGAATCTTCCTCAATGTTTCATGCCAAGGAATCTTATAAAATCAAGTTTCAAGGTTGCAATTTCAGACAAATCGGCACGTATAACTAGGTTTATTATCTAAACATAAATGCATTATTGTTAAATAAGTACATTTTTCCGTCGATAATGGATCAAACTATTAAATCACATACACATTGAATAAAGTGTAAAATCACTTGCAAAATACATATATATCTAATTATCAAAAGCATAATGCCATATTTCTCATGAAGAATCTCTTAAAGCATGATCCAATTATCAACAAACTGGTTTTGAAGGAAAAAAGTTCATCAATTATGGCCATATAATTCTTAAATTTTAGGATTTTTTGCCGAAAACTACCCTATAACTCAATTTAACGATATCTCTCATTCATTTGATATAATCACCCTTCAATTCAGAAATGGTTGAATTGTGACACCCCACCACCAGTTCCGACGTCTTTTGCCAGAAAATTAGCCGTTCACTAAATTGACCATGATGTAAATCAAAAGTTTCCATCCATATATTAACCATTAAACTTTTATTTTATTTTATTTTATTTTATTGAAGAATTGATCATCCAAAACCCATAATCCCAATTTCTTTTACCTTCACAAATTCAACAAATCGAAGTTTTTTTCTCATAATTGATCTTTATTAATATTCATTTAACTTTATTTTCAGTTCATGGTGTTATTAGATTACTTTCTTTGTATCAAAATTAGATTTCAATCATAGTCAACTAAGTCAACAATCAATTTTCCGGCAAAAGACACTGAACTCGGAGATGAGGTGTCACGATTAAATAATTTTTGAATTGAAGGGTGGTTATGTAAAAAAATTTGAAGGGGTGGTTTCGTTTAAATTGAGCTATTGGGAGAGGGGTTTTCGGCAAAAAACCTAGATTTTATTACCCATAAGCCGTAAACCCTAAACTATAATTTGTTGGTAATTTTCTTTATTGTATATATCTAATAAATGATTTTGTCAATGTTTGTGTGTTTCTGGATGCAAATTCATCTTTTGAGTCATCAGTTCATGATTTGGACGAATTAGTTCATAAGTTTTATATGTTTGACCATTGAATTTGTGTTGAAAAGTTCATGTATTTTTCCTTCAAGTCAATTCTTTTAGTAAGTCATATTGCTCGTGAATTTCACAGTATATAGACACAAGTGAAACGAAATAAATTATTCTAGTCAACGGAGGTTGAAATTCTGCATTCGCAGATTGTCTATTCCCTATGCGTTGCTAACTCAGTCACAGAATCAGTTATAATTTAGTACAGTCCGGATAATTTTAGTGCAGTTTACTTATTGCACTTTATGACAGTTTATCGCACTATCAGCATATACGATAAAGTAAAGAAACAAGAGGTTTGTTAAACACACCTCAGGAACAAAACTTCCGTAATGTGTGTATTTCTCCTAAACTCAGCGAAAGCGCAATTCACTATAAGATTTAGTAGAACATCCACAAGAATCCCTCTAGTCCGACATATACTTCAACTTATTTGAATATGCGGCCTAAGTCCCCTTAGGTGAAGACCCATTTTCTCGTTCGCTTACGTCAATCTCCCGAAAGACGTCTTCGATCAATTTCCTGAATGACCTGAATGATGATCAATCCCGAATAATCCTTTCTCGAGGTAACCCAAATATAAGCTTCTTCTGAGTGCTTTCTTAGCTTAGGGTGTTTTGTTCTTCTCTGTGCGGGGATGATCTTCTCTTCAACGCTTCATTTATATCCATTAATCCATTTCAACGATTTGAAATGTCGTTCTACATTATATATATTTAGAAACTTGACCACCAGTCCTTAATAATTTATCACTAATCGAAATCAAGGGATTGATCCAAGCGTACGTTGTGATAAATTAATGGGACAAAGTGGGAATACTTTAAGGTGGATGCGAAGATGATAAATAACTTGTAACATTACTAATTTAATGAGAAGCCAGTAATTAGTCTTTGGAATCTGACTACTACAAGTGGAAATACTAAAGATATAAGTTATGCTTACAGAATATTTATTAAAGTGTTTTTGATGAAAGGAATATTGTTGTTGTTTATTGGCATAATTTTTTGAGTCACAAATACTCTTTAGTTAGATTAGATGTGGCAACATGACTTGGTTAGGTTCCCTTTAATGCATTTTGGCCATTTTAATTTCTTATTTTTATTTGTCTTCAAAAAAAGAAACACATGTCTATATAATCAATTTATTTATGCTCTTGCTATCTATGTCCTCGTATCATTGTGTATAAAATGAAGAGAATATTTTGAAAGTGAAAACTTAACTTGGCTTGAATGTAAATTAAGATGAATGAACTATTAAAAGAAAACCCTAACACTGTTTTGGATGAGGGAAAATGAACAAAGGAAAACAATGCACCACAAAGAAAAGCTAACTAAAGAATACTACTTAAAAAATTAAGGTGCTGTTAGGATATGCTTACGCAGTAATGGTTTGCCAACCATACAAGTAATCAAAGTATTGAATATAAGATTAGGCTCACTTATTGTCGGATATTATGAGAATAAAGAGTCATTAGAAAGTCTATAAAATGTAGGATCAAATTCCACTCGAAGAAAAGGATTAATTGTAGATGAACACCTACTAAACCATTTATATATATATTGTAATATTTAATTCGATCATCGGTGATGAGTGCATAGATGTACTAATATTTGTATGCAATTTTCATTGAGGTTTTGTTAGTTTTATAGTTGTTTATGAGTATTTTGATACCTTTTGTGGTTATTTTAGGTTATTCCTATCATTTGAAGCCACGAAATAGCTTTGAAAGATTGCGCGCAAAAGCTTATTTGATTGTAGAAAAGTGCAGAAATTTGGCTAAGTAAAGTGACTCGGGCGAGTCACTTTCTGACTCGCCCTGTTAAAAGTGACTCGCCCCAACATGTAGTGCACTGACCAAGTGACTCGCCCGACGTAGAAGTGACTCGCCCGACTCAGAAGTGACTCGCCCGACGCAGAAAAGTGACTCGGTCAACGCAGTCAAACCTCAGATTTTTCCAAGCTATAAATACAAACTCACATTCAAAAATCAACATCTTTGGGAAATCATTCAAATCCAAAACAAAGACCAAAGATCAAAAGATTGAAGATGGAAGTTAGGATTTGAAGATCAAGACATCAACAACCCTAGACTACATTACTAAACTCTTCTTTTATTTGTTTAATGTTTATTGTTTTTGTTTTTATTGTTATGTGTGTGAACATCACCATGTGTGAGTTATTCACCTGTGATTGGGGATCATATGGATCCCCTAGACTAGGATTGAGTTATGTACATTCTTTCCATGCATTTGAATGAAGTTTTGTTGTTTTCTTAATTGTCATAGTTACATGTTCACTAAGATGCATGCTAAGTGTTTGACGAAATGCCAAGTTTGTCTAAATGAATGAAACTTCTAGGATTTGATGACGATTGATTCTTAGGATGTTTAGTAACTATTTCATTGTTGTTTTGAGAGTTAATTGTGTGCGAGAGCGACAATTAATCTTGACGATAGGTGAGGTTTGTGTTGAGTTCTAAGTGCCGACCAATAAACCGAGAGGTTGAGGTTAAGATATTTGAATTCCACAAGGTTCAATAGACCGAGAGGTTGAGAACTAATACCTTTAAGCACATCAATCACATTCCAGGGAAGGAACAAGAGTTGAAATTGGAATTTGATGCGTAACCTTAAGAGAACTGACCAAATATAATTTGAGCATGTGAAATTGAATGTTTGATTCTCCTAAGTCTTAGAAGTGAAGTAAAATCCTTAATCACACCTTTAATTTTCTTGTTCAAAACCAACCATCAAAACAAATCCCCCTAAACTTTTTATGTTAAGTAAATTTAGGTAATTCTTAGCTAGATAACTACCACCTCTTCCTTTGGGTTCGACCCTAGGTCACCTAGGTTCCAAATATTGTTTGACTTGCGTGATTAGGATTAGTGTTCCACGAATACGCCCTAAAACTGTGCGTCAACCGGTAAAACGTTAGTTGTTATCAAACAATCAACTATCATTGTTCATTTGAATATATTAACTTTTTAATATAATAATATTTTTATTATAATATACCTCTGGAATAGTAAATGAGTTTTCACTTCAATATCTGTATAATCACTTCCGTTATCATTTAACAACCTCTCTTTTATTAGAGTTGATACTTTGTTAATGGCAGTAATAATAAAGGTGGTTGATTGAAATATTATATTTTACGGGTGATGTCATAGAATATGTTTTTGACGGTGGTGATTCAAATTAATCCCAAAAAAAGAGGAACATTAAAAAAGAGGAAAGATTAACACTAAGATATGCTGGACGAACCCATCCACCGGTGGATCAGTCATTTGTTTTGATTTTTTATATTCTTGAAGTTTTGCTTGAGCCTTTAATTAGGCTGCAGCATTTTGGGGTTGGTATTTACGGTATTTATAAAGTTTTCTCCGCGACCTTTAAGTTAATAAGTTCCACAGGTTCAGGTCGTTTACATAAGAAAAATGTTTTGACACGATTTCGGTGTGTACCTGATATGCGTGTAAATATATTAATATTTGTGTGTAAATATCGTTCAATATTCGTTATCTTAAATTGTTTGTGAGAATTTTTGTTGGAAAATATTTTAAAGAAAATGGTTTAATGAAATATTTATTAGTAATCATCATGATGGTGTTAAATAAGTTTTATGTCATGAGTGGTTACTAATAATATTTTATGTATATAAGGAGGAAGACTCCTAGTATTTTGAGAAGATAGATAATAATATAAAGAAAACCTCAATCCTCCATAGTTTTTTTTGGTGTTTTGTGTCAGTGATAGTGGAAGATAGTCTTTCATTCGCCTTCTTCACACCGGGTGCAAGTGAGTGAAGGTTGGACTGTTGTATCCTGGGAGACAAATTGCCTAGAGGAAACCCAGCACCGAGTGGGAGGGCAATATTGTTTTAAGGAAAGCGTCGAGCGTGCCTCAGTCACATACGGTTTTGTATTTCTAACCTTGCTCTTTGTTGTTTCACCAATTTCCTTCCTAATTATATTGTTCAGTAATTTCATTACCTGCATTTTCCTGTCTATTTTACTAATTATTCTAACAATCTTAAAACAATATTCGATCCTCTGTAGACAGGTATCTTTCAGGTTTCACTTTTGAAGTTACAAATAAATGATAGATCTGTGAAGGTTGATGCTACATCCGTCAAGACAACAAAAACACTAGAGATTAAGTGTTTAGGAATGCAAGATGCATTTGGCTAGATCTATTTAGATCATGCATTATGGGAAGAGGTTTGAGTTATTTTGTAATCATTTATATTTCCAAACAAAAATAATAAAGTATGAAATTTGATCATGTAATGATCGATGTTTGGTTGGGATCCTATTGTATTGGACAATTGGATAAGAAAGAAAATGGTCACTCAAGCTATGCATCGTATAGATGTATTTGGTGTAAGATGTCTTGAGAAACATCTAAGTGATGGTGTTGACCGTCAGAAATGGAGTAGACATGTGTATCTAGTTCCATGTGATCGGTGTATGAGTATACAACACAACTATGAATGAATTTGAATCTTTTTTCAAAATTCATGTGATTAAATCTGTGTTGATATGAACCTATCAAAATTGGTAAGTTGAATGGATCAAGCATTTGCAAAACATATGTGATATGGAGTGAATGTTGACACTTTCCTAATGGTGAAAGAAATTGTATTATTCTATAGTTTGCTATGAGAATTGAAATTTGGTGTCAACATAAAGAACCAATTAGTAACTCCTATTATGGTTGAGTGCAAAAAGTTTGATGATGCTAATTTTCACATTGAAGGTGGAAATTGAGAATTAAATTTGATAAATATATAAGGATATATCATACAAGAAAGTGTGATGATTCATTTTCTTGTGACATTATTGGTGATTAAGAGGTCATATTGATTGTAGAAAATCTAATGTGTATTCAATTGTTTAGTTGATTATTTGATTAAGTGTGAATCAAATAGCTATTCAATTGTAAATTTGATGAGTAGTCAATATTTCAATAAATATAATTATTCAAGATGAATTTGAATAATTATTTATTGACAATGAGATTCAAATACAATATTTGAAGTTGTTATGAATGAGAATAATGAATATGACTATTCAAATCCATTTTAAATGGAAATTAATTGTTATAAGTAACGAATATTCAAATATGATGTTGAAGATGATATTCAATTTGTATTGAATTCTATCCTTTATTGGATAATTGTTCAAATTCAGATTTGAATAGATGTTAATGAATAGTAATGACAATGAGTAATGGAGAATTTGAATACAAGTTTTGAATATAAATATTCAAATATGTATTAAATTTGTATGATTCTTGTAAAGAATTTAAGTACAAATAGAGATATTCTCATTGAAACATGTCATGAATAAATTGAAAGTTGTTAATCAACTTAAAAATGAGATTAAGAATGAATCAATGAAGTGGTTATTCTTAGTGTTCTATTTTGAGATGGAAGCCAAAATATGAACTGATTGTTTCTATGGTGCTCTGAGATGGACCCTAGATACATAGATCATGAACTCTAGTGTTCGAGGGCAAGAGTACTTAGATTAAAGCTTTCGGATCACTGGTTGATTCCTTTACTCATATGATTGGATGAGTTTGACAACCACAAGCAATTCGTGGAGGTTGGCATTAGCCATAAATGGTCGAGACACTGTTGGGTTAGACCCTAAAAGTGTGAAATGGTTTATGAATTAAACTACGATCAATTGAACACCAAAATTGATTAAAATTGGACGTATTAGTTGAATGGGTGAAGGCACTTTTGATGATGGTTGAAGTGGGCATGCAACATGTAGTGACATGATCGAGATGATTCTCGCAACCCATATAACAAAGTTGGGTACTGAGTATTATATGACGATAGAAAATTACCCTTATAATCAGAATTTGGGGTAGTTCTATTTAACAATACAGATGTTGCATAGGCCGATGTGGCACGAGGAAGCTGTTGGTGTTGGATTAATAAATGTATCCAACGGGGTCTGAGTCGTTCAGAAGACAGCTTCGCATCCACAAGACGTGATGCTAACCGTAAGATCTTCAAGAGTGGCCTGAGGGTGCGAGGACTTGCGACGAGCCGAAGCGGGCGCAATGCTGAAGCGGAAGCTGGAGCAGAGGTGCGCAATGTGAAGGCGCAGATGAGAGGCCAGGAGGAACGAGAATGGCGTGCGACCTAACAACAAAGAATTATTAGCTTAAATTGGAATTGTATAAATAGCAAACTTGTCTGCATTTCATTTCAACTTTGTAATCAGACTTTGTATTCAATTTCGTAATCAATAAAACCCTACGTTGAGCTCGTCCGGATTCGTCCCTGCGACTCTTCTCCGCAATCGATCTCCGTCGTCGTCGACCTAGGTCCGTTGCAATTGGTATCAGTTTTCCGGTCGGTCCCTTCCGTTGTCGTGACTCTCCCGTCGAGTGTTCCTTCCGGTTAAAATTCAAATTCTGGCGCGCTTGACAGTTGCGATATTGTCAAAACAGATGGATGAACGCTTGAACATCATCGAGCAACAATTGAATGATCAACAACTATTCCAACAGCAATGTGAAATCAGGCAGCAAAATAATGATATCCGCTTACAGGAATTGAGCGATCGCCTTGCTGAATTGATCACTAGACTTCCGATAGTGAGGCAGCCTGTTCCGGATATTCCAGTCGCGCGGCAACATGAGATTCCTGCAAATAATAGGCAGATCGAGATCAACAATGAAGGTATGCATCTTCATCCTATGCGTCCTATGAATTTCATGCCTAAGATTGAATTTCCAGTATTCGATGGTTGTAATCCGAGATCATGGATCAAAAAATGCAAGAGATACTTTGAGCTTTGTAGAATTGCTGAAAATCAACGAGTAGATATGGCTTCTATGTACATGATCGGAAAGGCTGAGGTATGGATTAATAGTTACCTGAGTGTGCGCCGTAATGTGGACTGGGATGATTTTGTTGTTGATCTATATACTCGATTTCGAGAAAACATAGGCAGCTCTGTTGTGGAGGACTTTAATAAGCTGCAGCAGAAAGATTCTTTGGAGGACTATCTTGATGCATTTGAAAATCTTAGAGGTTTGATGCTACAACGTAATGCGCTATTACCTGACTCATATTTTCTGGATAGCTTTATTGGAGGATTGTTACCTACAGTAAAGCCTTTTGTGCGAGCCTTAAAACCAGCTACCATTGCTGAGGCTATGGAGTTAGCTAGATATCAAGAGGAGGGATTGAAAGCTGCAAAAAATGCAAACAGAACAGTATTAGAAAAGCCTGCATTTAAGTCATACTCTCAGCCGGTGCATTCTATCACAAAAGGCAGCAACACAAATTATACTACCAAGTTCACTCAACCATTTGCTGATGGAGCTAATCAACTACAGCCTGTGACTAATTCTAAATTCAGGAAATTGTCACCAGCAGAGATAGATGAAAAAAGGAAAAAGAACTTATGCTTCTCATGCGATGAACCATATGTACCAGGACATAAATGCAAAGGGAAGTTATACAGCATTATTCTTATTCCTGATGAGTGCGAAGAAGTACCTGAATGCAGTTCAGTGAGGGACAACACACTGAGTTGGTTGAATGTATCCGCACCTGATGACATTTGGAGGAACAACCATTTATATCCTTGAATGCTATGTCTGGACACAATTCATATCAGACGATGAGAATCACGGGAAAAGTTAATCAGTTTACTCTACACATTTTGATTGATTCAGGCAGCACACATAACTTCCTCGACATTGCTGTGGCTAAGAAAATGGGGTGTAAAGTCACTAACACTTATCCATTGGAAATAGCAGTTGCTAATGGTGATAAACTAGTTACCACTAAGATGTGCAAAAGTTTCCAATGCTCTCTTCATGGTGTTCTATTTACAATGGATGTGATGCTCGTACCTTTGGGTGGATGTGAAATGGTGCTGGGAGTTCAGTGGTTATCCTCCTTAGGTCCTGTTGTATGGGACTTTAAAAAACTGCAAATGGAATTTATGTATCAGGCAAAAAGAGTGGTAATAAGGGGCATTACCAAAGGACATCTTAAATGGATTTCTGGCAAAGCAATGAATAATGAACTGAAGAGGGTGAAAGATTATGGAGGTCAGTTGTTCGCTATATCTGTCCAAAAGTCACAGGATTTGGTGGAGAAGCCAGGGACCATACCTGAGTCCATTAGGGGAGTCTTGGAGGAATTTTCTGATATATTTGAGGAGCCAACTGAGCTGCCTCCTGAGCGTGAACAGAATCATCGTATTCATCTCTTGCCTGGTACAAAGCCAATTAATGTCAGACCTTATAGATATCCAGTGGTGCAGAAGGATGCTATTGAAAAAATTACAAAAGAAATGCTGCAAGCAGGTATTGCAAGAATAAGTCACAGTCCTTTTTCTTCACCTATTGTTATGGTGAAAAAGAAAGACGGTTCTTGGAGGTTTTGTGTAGATTACAGGGAACTTAACAAACACTGTTAAAGACAAGTTTCCTATTCCGTTATAGACGAATTAGGATGAGCTACATGGTTCATGCATATTTTCTAAGATTGATCTACGGTCTGGCTATTGGCAAATAAGGATGCATGCTGGAGATATAGAAAAGACAGCTTTCAGAACACACGAAGGACATTATGAATTTGTGGTTATGCCTTTTGGGCTTACTAATGCTCCTTCAACGTTTCAAAGTCTCATGAATTCTATATTCAAAGATTATTTGAGGAAGTTCATTCTGGTTTTCTTTGATGATATACTCATATATAGTAAAGATGTTTCCAGTCACAAGAATCACCTAGCAATTACGCTGTCTATTCTACGGCAACATAAGCTACTGGCTAAGTTCAGTAAATGTACTTTTGGTACAGAGATTGTAGCTTACTTGGGGCATGTATCTCTTCCCAAGGTGTTGCCACTGATCCTTCTAAGATTGAAGCAATGAAGAGTTGGCCTCCACCTGCAAATGTGAAAGAATTACGAGGTTTTCTTGGCTTAACTGGCTATTATAGAAAATTTATAAGAAACTATGGGATCATAAGCAGACCTTTAACAGAGTTGCTCAAGAAGAATGCTTTTCTATGGACCCCTGACAGTTTTACAGCTTTTGAGAATTTAAAGCAGGCTATGTGTGAGGCTCCGGTATTAGCCTTACCTGACTTCGAGAAGTTATTTGAAGTGGAGACTGATGCGTCTGATGTGGGCATTGGAGCTGTTCTGGCTCAAGATAATCACCCCATTGCCTTCATTAGTAAGGGACTTTCTGAAAAGCATAAGACATTATCAACTTATGAGAAGGAATTATTGGCAGTCATTTTTGCTGTGGATAAATGGAGACCTTACCTGGTGGGAAGAAGATTTTTGATTAAAACTGATCACTTCAGCTTGAAGTACCTTCTATCGCAGAGAGTCACCACTCCTTTCCAAAGCAAATGCCTTCCAAAGTTATTCGGCCTTGACTTTGATATTCTGTACAGACAAGGGAAGGATAATAATGTGGCTGATGCTTTATCCAGAATTCAGGGTGCAGAACTTAATGCTATTCTTATTTCGCAGGTAAGGGCTGACCTGTTGGATAGAGTTAAGCGAAGCTGGTCTCTTCCTGCTATGTCTGCTATGGTGGAAGAGGCTAAAACCAATCCTGCTGAGGGTAAGAAAGTTCACTGGCAGCATGATTCTTTAGTCAGAAAAAACAAATTGGTTGTTGGCCCTGATATTACCTTGAGAAAGGATATTTGTGCCCTGCTCCATGATTCTTCCTTTGGTGGACATTCGGGTGCTCACGCCACCTACAAGAGAATTTCTCAATTATTTTACTGGAAAAATATGAAGAAGGATATTCGAGAATATATCAGATCTTGTCCTATATGTCAGCAAAACAAGTCTATTCAAAGATCTCCTGCTGGACTTCTACAGCCATTGCCTATCCCTGATGCAATTTGGACTAATATCTCTATGGATTTCATTGAGGGTCTTCCCAAGTCTAAAGGCAAGGATACTATATTGGTGGTTGTTGACAGACTGAGCAAATATGGCCATTTTCTTTTGCTTTCTCACCCATTCAAAGCATCAGATGTGGCCCAGGTCTATTTTGATCAGGTTTTCAAGCTACATGGGAATCCTAAGTCCATTGTCAGTGATAGAGACAAGATTTTTATCAGTCATTTTTGGCAAGATCTGTTTAAGCTTCAAAATGTGGACTTACTTCTATCTAGTGCCTATCATCCCCAAACAGATGGGCAGACTGAGGTTGTAAACAAATGCCTAGAGACTTACTTAAGGTGTATGACTGGCGAGAACCTAAAGATTGGGCTAGATGGATACCTCTTGCTGAATGGTGGTATAACACCAATTTTCATTCCTCTATTGGAGCGACTCCATATGAGATTGTCTATGGCCAGCCTCCGCACATCCATCTGCCATATGTTTCGGGAGACAGCCCTGTGGCTCATGTTGATAGAAGTCTACAAGCCAGAGAAGAGTGTATTACAATGCTGAAATTTCATTTGAAGAGGGCTCAAGATAGGATGAAAATTCAGTGTGACAAACATAGAACTGACCTGCAACTCGCCGTTGGTGATTTGGTTTATGTAAAGCTGCAACCATATAGACAGCAATCAGTGGTGCTTCGCAATTGTCACAAACTAGCTGCTAAATATTTTGGACCATTTCCTATTATTGCAAGGATTGGGGAAGTTGCTTATAAGCTTCAATTACCTGATAGCTCGAGGATTCACCCTGTATTTCACATTTCTCAGCTTAAGAAGCATCATGGTCCGGCACCCGTCGCCAGTTCTCTGCCGGCCATTGATGCAAATCTGCAGATAAGTGCAGAACCTATCGCTATTATTGATAGAAAACTTGCTAAACGTGGAAATTTGCCTGCTGTCTATTTTCTTGTGCATTGGTCAGATGGGTCGGAAGAAGATGCTACCTGGGAGTGGTCGGAGGATTTTTTGCGTCGTTTCCCCAATTTTCCAGTCAATGGTAGCGCTGAGGTGCGACGAGCCGAAGCTTGCGGACAAGCTTCATTCCAAGGGGTGGGGAGTGCGACGAGCCGAAGCGGGCGCAATGCTGAAGCGGAAGCTGGAGCAGAGGTGCGCAATGTGAAGGCGCGGATGAGAGGCCAGGAGGAACGAGAATGGCGTGCGACCTAACAACAAAGAATTATTAGCTTAAATTGGAATTGTATAAATAGCAAACTTGTCTGCATTTCATTTCAACTTTGTAATCAGACTTTGTATTCAATTTCGTAATCAATAAAACCCTACGTTGAGCTCGTCCGGATTCGTCCCTGCGACTCTTCTCCGCAATCGATCTCCGTCGTCATCGACCTAGGTCCGTTGCAGGACTCAGCTTGATCTAGTAGCAAACTTAATCAGAAGATCACTCAAACTTGTAGATAATTAGGCTGGACTTTGTTACACGCAAGATCAAGTTGGTTCAAACATGATTGAACTGAAAACGTCAATCAAATGTAATGTGTAACACCAAAGAAATCTTAGGCCAAACCAACAATTTGGTCGGTTGCTTATGGTAAAATAAGTGCATCAAAACACCAATGTGTGTAATGGCTTGAGGTCCGCACAGTGCGTGTCCAAAACTGAGTTACTTGAGAGCACTCAAGAAGCACACTGAAATTATGGATTAAAAATGTTTTGGAAAACAAAATGATGTGTTGCAGCCAAGGAAATGGCTGGTGCATTGTGTGCTTGCAATAAGAATTGATATCAGACTTGATTCATTTGGATAGGATTGTGAGCTCACACGTGGAATATAACGCATGCTTGAGTTGTGAACGCATCAGTGAGGATGTTTGTGTGTGTGATGGTTGTGTGATGGGCCGATGGCTTACATGATATTCTCTTTTGTGTGAGAATTATATTAAATCATGTAAATATCCAGCTTGAGAATTCCTTGAACTCCCTCGGCTGCTGCATTTGACACAAGTGTCAGAATTTCCTGTTTGTATGGAAATTTCATGCTGAGATGTTTCACTGGGTGAATGAAAAGTGTGCTTTATTACTGAAGCAATTAGATATGACCATCTCAATAATACCTGAGAATGTTGAACATTAACTCAATCAAATGAGAAATGGTCTGATAAGGGTCCCAATTTCTTGTGAGCATGGGATCTATGGTTTGAGTACCGATTCATGTGGTTAGCTCAAGATAAGTCATATATATATGCTTCAATGAATAGAAAAGTTGATCATGCTTGATGACTTTGCTTTGCCAGTGGGATATGAATTCCCCAAATCACACTGTCTTAGCTTGAGATGTTTCATGGTGAAGTGATGGTCGTAGTGAAATACTTGATCACGTAATGATAAACTCTACATTGTTTATGTGAATAAAGAATACATCAGTGTAGAATAAAGAATTACAAATATGATTTGTAAATATGAAAAGTCTTGTGTCATTTCGATCACATCATGTTGATGATAAGTTGTAAACGATACATGTTCAAGAAGATTTAGAAAGTTCTCTCAAGAGTGAAATATGAAAAGTGATTAGTGTTTCGAGGTACTTGAGGTACGCGAACAAATGAGTACACTTGTAAGCGGTACAAGTAATTCATGACTGCAGCATCAAAATGTTTTTGAAGATATTGTCTATCTCAAATTCACTTTGATTAGAGTCTTCACTTTGAGAGATAATGGTGTGTCCAAAAACTGAATTTGCAAGTCAACAATTTTGAGAGTTTGAAAATGTCTAGACGGTATCTTATGAGGATATTTCAAAATGGACAAATCATGTGCTGAAAATTGATATATATGAGATAATCAATTCATGATTGTTTACAACATAAATGATGGTAAGTCTAGACAAATATGTCAATGACACAATATCATCATACAACTTCTCTTTGGAGTCATTTATATTGACTATGAAGGTTCAGTGAATTAAACGGATCCGTTAACTTGAGTGTTAAAATAGAAACCTTGTAGAGAAGTTAAAAATGAGCTTGATTGAAGCCCTTTGAAATAAAGTCGAGGCAACGGAAAACCCAACCATGATGACTGGAGATCCCAAGAACTTGGTTCAATGGGACAACCTAATTGCTAAGACGGAGTGTGGTCACTGTGGGGGTTACCCCTAGCTCATTCCTATTTAAACAGTGACTCCCGTACGAGGTTAAGCTTAAAGCTTTTAATGATTCTAATAGTTTGGATAAAGGAAATTCTGAACGGGTAATGCGGGATTACCTAATAGAGAATCACCTATGTTGGAGAGAAGTGTGGCCGCTTCAAAGGAGAACTATGTGGGCTTAGTTCTTTAGCAACTCTCGGAGAACCAGGAAGGGGTTCAGGGCCGTAACGAACCCAACCATGAGAAATGAAAGGCTGTCAGGAATATATCTGTGGAAGTTATGTACTTCATTTACACAATAAGACGAACAGTTCAAGGACATCGCGTCTACTGAATAGTCAGTAAAGAATGCATTTCTTTCAAGGGAAGGTTCAAAGGCGTTGCCCACCTATCCTTTGCAGATATAAACCGTAGAAACTATCACCATGTTGAGTCGAGTCTTACGTTTAAAACTCCATTTTCTTTATGTGGGGGATTGTTGGAAAATATTTTAAAGAAAATGTTTTAATGAAATATTTATTAGTAATCATCATGATGGTGTTAAATAAGTTTTATGTCATGAGTGGTTACTAATAATATTTTATGTATATAAGGAGGAAGACTCCTAGTATTTTGAGAAGATAGATAATAATATAAACAAAACCTCAATCCTCCATAGTTTTTTTTGGTGTTTTGTGTCGGTGATAGTGGAAGATAGTCTTTCATTCGCCTTCTTCACACCGGGTGCAAGTGAGTGAAGGTTGGACTGTTGTATCCTGGGAGACAAATTGCCTAGAGGAAACTCAGCACCGAGTGAGAGGGCAATATTGTTTTAAGGAAAGCGCCGAGCGTGCCTCAGTCACATACGGTTTTGTATTTCTAACCTTGCTCTTTTTGTGTGATTCTAAGGTTAATCCCATCTATTGGATTCACAAAATACCTTTAGAAGAATGAACGCAAAATTCAAGTTGATTGATAGAAAATAATGAAAAATGATTGAGTCAATTCAAGGTCAACCTAGTCAACATTGACTTGGTCAACATGGTCAAACCCAATTTTTCAACCTTCAAATGCAAAGTTTATATTCAAAAACCATCATCTTTGGATCATCAGAAACGTCATATAAAGACCAAATATCAAAAAGAGAGAAAATAAACTTGGGTTGAAGATCAATAACCGAACTAGATTTCTAAACTCTTTAATTTTGTGTTTATATACACGATTTACATTGTGATTGAGAAGTGTATGAAACTCACCATGTGTGAGTGATTGCTTATATGATTGAGGATCATATGGACTCATGGGCTAGAAGTGAGTTTTGAACACATTTTTCATGCATTTAAATGAAGTTTGGTTTTTTCTTCTTAATTATTATAGCTAAAAATGTCATAGAGATGCAGTAAGTGTTTGACAAAATGACTAAGTGTGTTAAAATGAATGAAACTAGGATTTAATGACAATTGATTCTTAGGATTTTTAGTAACTATCTCTTTGTAGTTTTGAGAGTTATTGTGCGCAAGAGCGACAGTTACTCATGATGATATGTTAAGTTTTGTGTTGAGCTTCAGACGTTACCCAATAGGCTGAGAGGTTGAGACGCTTAAATTCCACTAGGATCGATAGACAAGGAGGTTGAGGAATCAATACCTTTTAGTGCATTTCAGTTGATGGAAGGATCGAGAGTCAAACTTGAAATATAATGCACAATCTTAAGAAAACTAATCAAGTGTAAATTTTGCATCTGAAATTGAATGTTTGATTCTCTCAAGTCCTAGGACAAGTAATAACCTTAGTCACACTTTAATATTTCTCGCTTTAGAAATCAATCAAAAACCTCCCTAAACTTTTTTTATGTTAAGCAAATATAGGTAATGCTTAACTAAATAAGTGCCACATTTTTTTGTGATTCGACTGTGGCCATCTATATTATTAAATTTTTTTTGACTTGCATGATTATGATTAGTATCATCATTAATACACCCTAAAACAACACACATCAAAATAGCGTCGTTGTTGAGTTCTTAGAATAGTTAGCTAGTTTAGTTTTACTTTTGTTTGCTTAATTTATAATTTTTTAGTTGTTGTAATTACTTTTATGAGAGCGAGCTAGTTTTGTTATATTCTTTATCTAAATAAGCATTATCTTGATTACTTGATAGGTGTATTGAAAGACGGCGAGGCTTCATGCAAATTCATACACCATCCATCAACCTTCTCCCTCAGCTCCCTTCACTAGTCCTACACTAACAAATTCTCAACATTTGGAATGCGCAATAAGAATGCGAAGCCCGAAAGGGGTGGCCGAATGGGTGGGTATGAGGACAAGACCAGGCAAGGTCCTGAGTTTGAATCTCTGCTAAACACTTTAAAGGTGAAATTCCTTAATTCGGTCGAGCCAGTCACACTGTGATGGTGGTCGCACCTGGTTGGCGTGATTTGTAGGCTATTGCGCTCAACCATGGATTTACTCAACGCACTCGAAGAGCAGCAGGTGGGGTTCCCATTCCAAATAATGCAAGATTTATTATAACTTTATTCATGATGAAGTCTCTTGTCCATACAATCAAGTAAATATTTAGAAGGCTATCATGATAAAATGGGCTTCATAGGATATGAAAATCAAGAGCAATATATCCCTTAAACCAATTTCCAAACCTTTAGGAGGCATGCTCCATGAAAATCCACTCTTTGCGGAATGGAATCCGCAAGAGTATGAGGAATGACATTGACCCACCTATTTACCTCATAACTTTAATGAGAGTATCAATGGAAACAATTCCAAGAACCAAACCAAAGATTTGAGGTGCCACAACAAGTTCAAAATGAAAGTAACTCTCATCTTGCATTAGTATCCTAAATGGCGGCCACCCAAGCTCAGTTCTAAAAAGAAAATTAACTTATGCTTGAAAAGATGTAACAAATGTTCGAAGAAAGATTGGATAAACTTGAAGAGCATAGCATGATGCTTGAAAGACAACTAGCGCAACAAGTTAATTCATCTAATTTTCAAGAGTAGCTTTTATCACAACCTGATGAAGAACAAAGCGAAGATATCAAAGTCATTAACCACATGAGCGATGAATGCCTAGACGAGCTTGAACAATCATCAAAGATGAATATGCCGCTCACTGAAGTGAATTAAGAGGTCTTCAAAGAAAACGAGGATACCAAGGAGTAACATTCGAATGAGGAAAATGATGACTTATTTTCTTGTGAAGAGCAAACCCCTTACAAACTTGCAATATCAGGAGTCGATTTTGCTATGGAACCTTTTGCGCCTAAATGATTTTTTATTGGAAAGATGAGCCAAATGAAGATAACTTTACACTCAAGGTGGAAACCTGCTAGAAAAGAAGAAAGAAAAAGGAGAAAAAGGAGGAAGCGCAAAGGTCCTAGAGCAACGAGCAAATGTAAAAAGACTAAGGAATTACCTAAGGTGAATGATGATTAATTAGAGGCAATGCTAAGCTCACAAATGGCATACAGTCAAAGCCCCAAGTCAACAAGAATATGAGTGTCGTGCGTGAACAAATAAGTGAATTCCAAAGCGTGGTGACTCATTAGTCACTCTTGAAAGACACAAAGAAACCTTGAACATTATGATTGCACCACTTGAGAAGGGATCCTAGCAAAGAACTTTTCAAGTGTGTTTCTTGATGAAGAAAATGCGGCTTCGTTTTAGCCAACGTTAAACTAGGCTATTAAGTATTTTGTTCTCTTATTCAATTCAAGAATGTGTGAGGAATGTAAAAGTGATATTATTTAATCATTTGGCTTGTTACTCATGTTTATGACTTTTTTTGCACTTAAATGCATTAGTTCATCCTTAAATCATGTCTTTTCACACATTAAAATCTTAAGTGTGGGGTGGTTCGGTTTTCAATGTATAGGCATTTAAGGTCGAAAAAAGAGTTTTTAGGTGAAGTTTAATTAGTGCAAAAATGTACTCGTTCGAGTCACTTTTGA
Organism: Sedum album; assembly: GCA_006409495.1. NCBI lineage: Eukaryota > Viridiplantae > Streptophyta > Magnoliopsida > Saxifragales > Crassulaceae > Sedum > Sedum album. The sequence continues at coordinate 16,590 of QZGG01001435.1, read as the reverse complement.
CTCATTGACGAGCACGTCGTTGAGTGCTGTAAATTTGTCCCGACTCTCCTACTAGTATAGTATTGGCAAGCTAGGGTCGAATCCACAGGGAACGGTGAGAAGTTGTCTTTCGATCTACAAGCTAAGATTGGGATTGTGTGAGTTAAACAAGTAAAAGAAAGAAAACGGGAACGTGAATGCTACTGGCGCACAGAATTAATACAAGTGTAAAATATGAATAGGAGATGAGCTCAGCTTAGACTTATCACTATGAACTTCTATGTTTATCACCGGTTTTCTAAGGATCTATGACTGATTGTTCACGCAAGCTAAGGTCCGGTAAAGGCTTAATAGCTTACACATATATTCCGGTAAAGGTTTATATGATATTACTACCCAACCTAGTCTAATTAACCACGAATCCGGTAAAGGTAGTGATTAACTATTCCAGTGCTACTCCTATCATTCACTGTAACGTACCTCTGATAGTTTAACGTTAGATAATAGAATCTATAATTAGGTATGCAGGTAAAGGCTTCGCCTAACTATCTAAACTAGTTATCTTGCAAGTATACTCGGAGTAATAATACTAAACAGGTCATGCATTAAGAATAAAACCTCAAAACATATTATTCATAGCTCAAAGTCTAAAATGAATTCAGAAAGTTAGCTAGACATGCTGAACATATTCATCTCAAAATTCATATGAAAACAACAAGTAAAAACCACTATAGCCTGGTGCGCGCGTCGTCACTGCGCGTCTCAGTCTTGCGCCGGTAGTCCAGCGATCCTTCTTCAATTCTCCTCTAAATCGCCTCTAACTGCGCCTCTATGTACATGTCTGGAGTTTCCTGGTAGCTGAGTATTTATACTCTTGCCTTCTAGGGTTTCCACGAATATTTAGGCAAGAGAATATATCCTTATCACTAAAAATCACCTTTGGAAATATCTTTATCTCTAAATTCCAGACTTAGAAATATTCTTTGCGCATGATGACGTCATCGCTCTGGATATTTCGCTGATTGCTGACGTCATCGTTTTGCTCTGCTCTGCACGACCCATACTCGCGCGCCACACTGCTCGCGCGCTAGTTGGTCTTCGGCTCTTTGTAAACTTTGTTGTCTTTTGTTCCGAGATTCATCCTTCTTGTTGCACTTTTGTTCTAACTCTTTCAATCAACCTGAGATACAAAACTACACCCAAAAGCGTAATCTTATACTAAATATGTTAAAATCTAAGCAGTGTAAAGGACCTAAAACAACATACAAAAGTGCTCTATCACTCATTCAGCATGTTTGACTCCGAGCAAGTGACTCGGTGGAATCATATTTTTTGCCAATCGAGACACTTTTGACTCGTTCAGCATGTTCGACTCTGAGCAAGCAACTCGATCGAGTCACATTTTCAGCCAAGCGACTCAATTTTGACCCGACCTAAAAATTTCAAAATAAAAATAAAGTGACTCATCAAAAAATTGAAAAATTAATTTTTGTAAAATAGAAAAAATATATTCCAAATTTTGACTTAGACTTGCCTAATGATGAAACATATATATACGCTTTATTATCATACTAACCCACGCCTTTTGATGCATTTGTATCACTACTTTCACTTGATCTATACGATTTAATGTTCCAGATGCATTAAAAGCGCTTAAAGAGAATACAGATTTAGAAGACGCTAAAACAATTATCAAATTGTTGATTATGCTTGGTTATAATTATTACGTGTTATAAATTCTTGTTCTGTTTTGCACTAATCCTTTGATGAGTTTGCTTTAATAGCCAAGCATAAGGGATACTTGGAGCTTTCTTCGCATGGGAATTCAATGCATTGACAACCTTCATATGAGAGAAGCTTTCGAAACCATTCTCTTAATTTAATAGTTTCCATTTGCTTAGAGCCTAAACGAAATTTGAAGTGTGGGGTGGGTCATGCTTGTGCATTGAAATTTTATCATCACATTGTCTAGGTTTTTTACATTCTTTAACATAGAAAATATGCGTCACATTAACTTTCATCCTACATTTTGAGAGAAAAATTGAAACATGTTTGCAAAGCTAAGTCGCACACTTGATGAACATTGCTAAATTTGGATTATGCTTCTTTATCGATTGATCACAATGCTCTATGATGATTGAATTTCCTAGTGATGCATCTTTTGCTTTCACTTAAGTGACTTTAGCATGATTACAATGTATTCATAATAGCTTGCTTGCTTATATGCTTGTTGATTGCTAAATAGACGCATTGTCAATTTTTAAGTGTACATTATGAATCAACGGTTTTCTCAAAAAGAAAAAATAGATATGACAAATTTATGTTTCGAAGAAACAAAGAAATGTTTTGTAAGTGATGGGGATAGGAAGATAAGTTCCCCCTCGAAAGTACGTGCATAACAACAACAACAAAATTTTGTTAAGAAAATAATAATAAGAGAAATCAAAGTGAAATGCCCCTTGATCCTAGCATGCCATGAGCATATTTGTAAGTTGAGTTTTTTGTTTAGAATGTTTGAATTGTCTAAGGGACGAACCTTGCATTTCATGTGTCAGCTAGCTAAGGATTCCATGTTTAATTCATAATCTTGATCGTCTAATCCTCATCTCTTATGGATTACGGCGTTTAATATAATACTTGAGAATGAGCTTTAAATCATGAGCTTATGGACTTGACCTTGCAAGCATAGACGATTCGATTAGACAAATCATTCTGTGCGCTAAAATCTTCTTTGTGAATTGTGCATGAGAGTAGAGCGGAATGGAAATTTGATGATTGCTAGTGTAAGTCTTAAATCTAGGAATATTTGCTTTACAAAAGAATGATATGATTCTCGATAGTTTGTGTGATATGAACAAAGTGTGTATTTCCAAAATTTGACTTATGTCTTGTTTAGCAAACGCATTATTGACCTCCATCTTTAAATGGATAATTGTTAGGGAATTCGTGAGTATTCATTTTCTAAAATTTCTTGTGAATCAACACCTCATCTTCACTAAGTTTTAAGTCTTTTTATGTTTTTCGTGTCTTTTGTAGGTTAAAATCCATTCAACGCGACATGAAGCAGCTTGAAGAGATTTCCGGAAATTAGGGTTTCAAAGTGACTCCCCAAGTCAAATTTGGAGGTTACCGAGACACATTGTGACTCTCCCGAGTCAGATGCAGGAGAAAATTGACTCGCCTGAGTAACTTCGGATTCGGTGACCAGTGCAGCGTTGTGTATGTGACTCGCCTGAGTCACATTTGGAGTAACTCGAGTAAAAAGTGACTCAGTCAACTGTCAAGAAGAGGACTCAGTAACTCAGTGACTCAGTAACTCGAGTAAAAAATTTGGACTATGAATTTATGAAGATGTTTTGAAGAAGAAGATCCTGATTTTGAGAGAGAAAACCTTTTAGCCAAGAAGAGGAGATCAATCAATCAAGCTTGAAGATCATAACCAAAGATCAAGAGAAGGATCTTCATCACTTTCCATTCTTCATATTATTTTTCATGTATTTCTTTGTAGTCATGAAAATGTTTAAGAACACTACTCTGGGCGCGTGAGTAGTGTTCGAATTGAGGATCTTATCGATCTCCTATGTTAGGTTAAATATGTAAACAATATTTTTATGTTATTGAATGAGTTTCGCTTGTTTTGACATGAAATTGACTTGTGCTTATTTTGATATAACTTAGGAGTTTGATGAAATGCCTAGTTAGTTATCTTAAAAAAATTTAACATTGAAATATGCAATGATGATTGATATTATGATGTCTATTGTCTATTGCATGAATCACATGTGAAAATTTATGTATGAAACCAATGAATGTTTATGTGGCTATATTTTATATTCAAAACTCATGCTAACGATCAAAAGACTGAGAGGTTGAGATTATGGAGTGTAGGATCTACACTGTTTAATAGAACAATGGTTAGAGAACCGTGTTACATTTACTCCCAATGATAGTACGATGGTTGAAATTGGGTAGGGATAGGTGTTAACCTAGGAAAAATTGACTAAATCTAATTCGATAAATTTCAGCAATGTTTGCATGTAAATTGACCTAGCCTAGGGAGGAAATAATTCATTAAGTCCCTTTAAGTAATCCATATCCTTTTTTACTATTAGTTTAACTTGTAAAATACAATATAGCTTCAAACCATTTCCCCTTAAACCACTTTAGATAATCAAGTAAAAAACTAGATAATTTAGCTAAACATTTCTCTTGGGTTCGACCCTATGTTACCTCGGTATATAAATTGTGTTTGATACACGCTTGTTAGGATTTAATACCTCTAAGACTCATTGTCAGTATAATAAACAATTTTTCATTTAACAATCACTATGATCACTTCTGTTAGCAATTAACCGCCTCTCCGTTACCAGAGGTGGTGAAATGCCAACGAAGGTTGCTATCAAGGTGGTTCAATTCAATATTACAACATACGGGTGATGTCATGAAATATCACTAGTTATGAGGATGGTTTTTTTACAATTAACTCTTTCAAAAATAATGACCTTACTGACTATTTTTGATGAGGATCATTTCAAATACAAACTTTATATCATCCTCTTGGCGTAACCAAATGAATTACTCTCGTATTCACCTGAGGCAAATTTTGGTGTAATCACTTAATTGATTTTGTCTTATAGCATTGAGACCGAAGGAGAGGGAGCAATGGGATTTTTAATTAATGGATGATTGGAACAAGAGATGGACAACTAGGTTTGTAAAATTATTTGGCAATTTTTAAAACAATGGTAGTATCTATATAAAACAACTCGACACCTTTTAAAATAACTTTGCACTTGCTGGAACTAAGTCTCGTGAAGCAGTGTTTTAAAATTCGAATCGATCGAGTCGATTGAATTTATTCGATAGTGAACTAGTAGGTAAATCGGTTCGAGTTGGTTGCAAATTCGATTTTAATCGATCACATCGGCAAGACCTAGTTCAACAAACCAATTTTTATAAAATACAGGTTTCCCCCATGTCAGATCAACTTAACAATTTAGGTATGAACTCTTATGAATGTTTGTTAGAGGGAAAAGATTTAAGAGGACAATCAAATATTTGTGAGATCGTAGGACGTGATATCAACTATTAATTTATAATAATCCGGCGGATAAGATTACAAGTAAAGAAACCATCTAAATCCAATAGCCTTGTGTTTTTCACAAATCCAACAGCCAACGGTAATTTTTAATTTAAATCTCGTCCGTTGGATTATTGATAACCAATGATCGAGCTTATGTATCACTGTCTTATAAATATTTATCGATCTTTTTTGAACTTTTCTCTTTACACATATATTTGATTAAAATTAATTGTTAAACTATTTTTATATAATTTTTAAACAACTAAAATATACATCGACCCCCGGTTAATATAGTTTAGCCATTTGACCTATTGACCTATTACTTTCACCAAGTCGATTTTGAAAATACTTTGTTTCAGATTTTAGTCGTATTTTAATTTCACTCAATCTATGGTGTTTTGAATTAACCACTTCATAATGCACAACAATTGATGTGATTTAGCACTCTTTAATTAGGCTATAATTGAGACGAATATTTAACATTGAAACTCGCCTTGAAATAAATTTCATGAATTTGAGTTTGAATTATATACTTAACAACTATAAGAGCTATAAACGAGTATACTATTTTTGGTCGATTCGACCCCAAAAAGTTGATGATGAAGGCATCAGGATTTGCCTTAGCAATCATGCTTCCATGGTTTGGATGCACCCTCGTTTAGGTGTTGACATTTGGCATAGGACTTAAAAAAGCCTTAGGCACGGTCGAAGCCCGCAAAAGCCCGTCCGACGAAGCCCATTCAAAGCCCGTCGTAAGTCCAGTCCTATATCGGATCGTATAAGCTTGGGCTTCCTTTCGAGGCCTAAGGCTCGGCCGACTGGTCCGGCCCGTCGGCTCGGACAGGAAAGTCTGATTAAGCTCAACATAAATACGTAAGTATTTTAATATATTTAATATTTATAACATTTTTTTTATTTTATATCTTAATATTTCAATATATCTTAAATTATATAATCTCTAATTCTCATCATTTTTGTTTCATTACATTATTATATGTCTAATATAAGAGAAAAAATTATGAAGCATATCAAATTTCAGTCATAAATTTCAGCCAAATTTTGAACCATAAATGTCAGCCAAGTATTCAACAATCTCCACCTTGAATGTATATTCATTATCATAGGAAATCCATTTATTTAACATCATAACTTCTTTTCTGTGACTCTACTCCACCAAAACTCGAACTTGTTTAGATAAACATGCTTAGTAGCATGTTAGCAGGGTTTTCCTAAATCCCAATTTTCTCAACTCTGACTTCACAATTAGCAGTAATATTTCGAATAAAATGCAGCTTGATATTAAAATGTTTGGAGCGTTTCTGAAACGTTTGATGTTTGAAAAATGAATTGCTCTTTGACCATCATTGAAAACTTCCACACAATTTGCTCAAAACCCAACTTCTTCCACACAATTCTGCTCAAAACCCAACTTCTTCCACATACCCTTCATATAAATAATTTCTTTACAGCTTCAATAGTTTCAATAATTTCAGCTTCAGTTGTAGATAAAGCCACTACACATTTTGTGCTTTCCTAGAATCCAAACAACCTGCAAAATCTAAATCAACAAATCCAAACACAACTCCCTATCCTGCATCAGCTCCACCATACCACAAGCCCAATTCAATAGTTCTTTTTAAATACATCAAAATTCATTTTAACAGCACTGGCCAAGTCAGGCCTAGTGCAGACCAAGGAATACTTCAGACACCAAACGACTAGAATATGGCTCACCACTGGCCAAATAAACACTTAACTTAAAATAAGGAGCAAGACACACAATCACAAGTGTAAAATTACTATCACCAAACTTATCTAATACTTTCTTCAAATACCCAGACTGGGTAGAAAATATAATACCATTTGGTCTCACTCTGGTTATCTCCATACCTCGTATTTTCCTAGCCTCTCCTATGTCTATCATCTCATACTGAGACTTTAGCTAGTCCTTCAACTTGTCTACTTCACTCATATCCTGACATACTATCAATATGTTATCCATATATAACAAAAAGTAAACAAAAGTTAACTATTTGTAGTAGATACACAAGTCCTAACTAGAATGATTGAAGTTTCGCTTGAGCATGATCTCATCAAACCTCAGATACTGCTGTATTGGGGACTATTTCACTCCAAACAAAGACTTCTTCAATAAATAGACTTTCTTTCAAGGATTTCCAACATTAAATCCCTCAGACTGACTCATGTAAATGACTTTCTTGTCTGACCTTGGCTAAGCATCATCAGTTTCCTCAACTATATTAAAAGCAAAAGCTACTAAATTTTCTAGATCACTTCTGCATCAGAAATGCTTATTAAATCGTTGTCTTCTTGATCTGCCACTCGCCAAATGAAAATTTCTTAAATCATTTTTTTGTTGACCTTCTTTTTTATCATCATGCATCACTTCATTAATATACTTTTCTCCACATGCAGTCAAGTCTTTTGATCTACTTTGATTAGAAGTCTGTTCTGACTCCACCCAAATATTAGTGGTGTCATAATTAGTACTTGCAGTGAAAAGAGTTTAACACGCAATACCTAAATATTCACAGTAGCATCAACATGTTTAAAAGGAAATATGTTTTCCTTAATAACCACATCTCTACTAATAATAACCTTCCAATTACGAGCATCAACACACCACTAATAAAAACACATTTCAAATCTCTTGGTTCTAACCTATCGTGTTTGACATGAACATAAGCATGGCATATTCATAGTACGATCATTACACATTTGCGTATGTGTCTTATTACCTATATCAAAAGGGAATGAGTTCAAGAAGGACAATCAAAGTTTCGTGAGACAGAGGGACATCATCTCGATCGTTGAATTGTATTAATCCAACGATTGATATTAAAAACCGTCACTCTCAACCGCCCTGCATTTTTTGCAAATCCAACCGCCAACTTAATTAAAAACTACTTTAATCTCAACCGCTAGATCAATCAAAATCAACGGTTAAGATGATGTCCATCTGTCTCACAAAAATGTTATGTTTCTCTAGAACTTGACCCATATCAAAAGATGGACATCTACTACTTAAATATCATGCATTATGAGCACCTTCAGACCAAATCAATTTAGATAAATCAGAGTGAAACAACATACATCTTACCCTTTCTAAATTATCTTGTTGAACCATTCAACCAAATCATTATGTTAAGGGTTCGCAGGCACTATGTGATGCTTTATGATACCTTCAGCTTTGCAAAAATTTACTCAAGTTCGTTATTAGTTCTTAGTTTCCATATCCTCTAACCAATTTGTTTCAACAGAAACTTTCCAAGACTCAAAATACTTCATTTTATGCACGAAAAATTAAATCCAAGCTATCTTAGAATAGTCATCTATTAAAGTCATAAAATAATTCTTAACTTTATGAAGCTTTGTTCTAGTTGGGCCCTAGAAAGCAGAATGAACATAATATAGCACACCTTCAGTCCTATGAGTATCAATACTAAATCTTATTCCAATAGACTTTCGTAGCACACAGTTCTCACAAATATCAAGTTTATTAATCTAATTTCTTCCAAAAAATTCCATCAGTGCTAATTTCTTTAAGCCATTTTCACTAATATGACCTGGCCGTAAAAGGTACAGAGTTGTTTTTCGGTTTCTATACTATGTAAGTTCAATTCAGAGGTTGCAACAATCCAACCACAAAAGATATACAGTCCATTACTCTTAATACCCTTAAGACCTTGAACACTACCCTTATTGACATAAATCTCATCCCTCTCAACCCTAAACAAATATCCTAACCGATCTAGCATGCCAAAGGATATCAGGTTCCTCTTTAAATCCGACACAAACTTAACACTAGATAAATATTGCATATTGTGCAACTTCAACCTAACAAAGTCTTGACCTAGAACTTTACAGGCTTGGTTATTTCACAGCAAAAGCTTACCACTATCCATAGATTTATATGTTTCAAATCATGGCTTGTTAGGGGTCTTGTGATAAGTACAACCACTATCAAGCACCTAAAAAGTACCATCATCTCTATCAAAAATGTTAGGAGTTCAGCAGAGCCATAATTATCTTCAACCAAAGGTGCTTCACCCGTCTTTTGTTAATTTTTCTTATTTTTACGTTCAGGATAGTCCTTGCAGAAATGTCCCTATTTATGGCAATGAAAATACTTAAACTTCTTAAATTCATTATTCCAAGCATCCCTAAGTTGTATTTTACCTTTAGGAGCATTTTTCTAATTATCTTTAGCTTCTTTCTTTTCTTTTTACCATTCTTAATTATCAAACGCTCACCAACAACATTTAGCATCATACTTTATCATTTTAAACCTCAAAACAGATAACACGTCATCAAGACTCAAAGAATCCCTAAAATATCTCATGGTTTCAACAAAAATTGCATATGATGGAGGTAAAGCATTCAAAATGATCAAGGCTTAATCTTCATCATCAACCGTCTCATCAGTATCCTCTAATTTAATAATCAACATAGAAAAATCATCCACGTATTTTTAAATAGGTTTATCATCAAGAATTCCAAAATTCATGAGCTTACATATAAAAAGACTAAGTTTGTATGAGTCTTGGTCATATACAGGCTTTCCAACTTCACCCAAACCTCAGCAGCAGTCTTGATTGACCTATATCATTACCGTATCTCCAAGATGTATAATGATGGTTGAGTAGGCCAACTCCAACACCAGTTACACCACTTACTGAATCGGTTAACTTACCCTCTCTTTTCGAAGCCTTTGTGCCTTTCAACCACCAGAATGGCAGATATCTGCTGCCGTCAAAAGGCTAAAGTCTTCAGTGACATGAAACTGATCAGCAAGGTCAACTTTTGTAAATGTCATTTTTCAATAATCGACTCTAATACCAAATGTTGTTCCCTTCGTGATTTACTAAACCAATTCAGCCAAAAATCCTAATTTTAAACCAACAAGATTTACCTTAGTACCCCGGTTGAAACACTGTCTGTCGAACTAATCTCGCAAGAGAGAATCACTATAAAATTAAAGGGTTGTAATTTACACCAGCGCAACACCAATAACCAGAGAATCAACTGAATCTACTTAAACCCTAACCGGGATGCGCCAAGTACTAGTACCACTAGCTAGTAAACTTAGAAGTCACTTGAGACTAACCGATATGAAGATACGGCTACAAGTTGTGGTGATATCTTGAGATAGATCTTGGAGGGTGCTTGGTTGAACAGTGCAGTTGAGCCCGCCTAGTTTCTACGTTTGAACGTTGGATCAAATCGAAACAAACTGACTAACTGATCGAACTGAATTGAATAAAACCTGCTTCAAACGCTGCGTTTTACCTATTCATCAAACCTAGCGCCAAACTTTTAACTTTTTTTCCTTAAGCTTCATCAACTGATAGTTGAATCTAGGAATTCCAGCCAAGTATTCAACACTTATCGAATTGGAAAATAATATTTATCAAATTTATTCACTTAAATAGTATTTACGTATCAAATGATTCCTGGATTGAAAGTAGAAAAAATTGCAGCTCTATTCAGTGGCAACTGCCAATGTTCATCCCTTAACAAAACGAGAAACACAAATCTGTAAACACAACGTCACAAAAACTTGTTCAAGATATAACCATAACATTACAATATTTGATCATTTGATGACCAAAATCCTTCCCACCATCTCTTCAAGATTCAAGAACTTGCACTAATGTCCCATGCCATCAAACTTGTTCTATCTATACCCATATCCCAAGTAGTGTGCTTGAGATGTGTACAAATAACCAGGATCCGGATGAGGTGGGTATGGGGAAGCAGATTGCCGTTGAGGTGGGTATGGGGAAGTAGATTGCGGTCGAGGTGGATATAAATACCCTCCTTGCGGCGGCGGTGGTGGATACACTTCCAGACGTTGTTCGTAAGATGAGTAAGCATAGTCATACCCCGGAGATGTGTATGGTATAACATAATTGTACAGCGATCCAGTTGCTTGTTCAGTAGGATACGGACTTGGACATGGATAAGGATCTGGATACTGCATTGGCGCAGGCTGGTATGTGTACCTTGATTCATGTACTTGTCCATGCAGATTTGAAAATGGATGTGGATACGGATATGGATTCGATTGTAATGGTTGAATGGCTTCTACGACTCGGTCCGCTGGTTGACTTCCATATATTTTTTCACTAAACTTGTAAGAAAATGATAGCATTCCCTGCCCTTTGCCTGACGAATTTGTTACCTGGTAATGTACGTATTTGCCGGGATTAGTTGGAGATGACGCACTAAGAAGGTCTACAATCGGAACACGAACTTCGCCAAGGTTAGAGTCGGTGAGGCTGCCTTCACATTTAAGCTTAAAAAAGAGACTTAAGCGGCCCTGAAGAGCGCAGACCTCATCGATTGTGAATCTCATAGGAAAGTTCCATGTTGGGTGAGTGCCTGAATCGCGGTCAATGTTGGTTTTTTGCTTGAGGCTAGAGGTGGTGCCACCGATGATCGAAACAACAACGTATACATCCATTTTGGAGAAGAGATTGACGTTTTTGAGATCCTCTGCATAAGCAACTTTGATATCCAAATGTCTCTGTGCCATGACTGTGTTGACTGTGTTTGATGAATCTGTTGAAATGAAAGTATGAAGTAATCAGTTGTAACAACTTTTCAAGAGCCAAGTAGCTATCAAGGTTTTCATTGACCCTGAATGAAGTCAACCACGTGGGGACAATGTCAATGAGACTCAGACATGTCCAGCTGGAATAGCTTGTTTGTTGAGTGTTTCTTATGTACAAGGATCCCTATGACAAAAAAAATGGTTTATTATCAAAACCATCAATCCTTATTGTTAGATTATATTTCGCAAGGTCACGGCTCAATAACAGTCAAATTCAACCGCCCCGTGTTTTTCGCAAATTCAACCACTGTTTCAATGGTTTAGATTTCGTCCCACTGTTTTACAAATATGCTATGTCCTTCTAGATCTTCACCCTATAAATTAAATATTGGATCTAATTTATTTTTATATCATTTCAATTATTTCATTATATTGATAATTATACCTAAATAAATTGAGATAGTCTGGTCCTCAATTTGAAAATTGAGGTAGTCCGGTCCTCAATTTGAAAATTGAGGTAGTCCAGGACATGTTTTTATAATTTTCCCATTATATTTCGCAAGGTCACGGCTCAATAGTTCATCTCATCCACTAGTTCATCAAAAGATAGATAATATCACTTGTCTACCTTTTAAGTTTGTGGATAATATAAAATGCAAATGGGTTATTGATTGCTACATGACACCAAATTTATAAAATAGTGGGCGAAATGGATGATTGAAATGTAACCTCAAAAATATATATTAAGAGTGTGGATGTACTTGAGCGCTCCTCCATATAATTTAGTGTTTTCGAAACCACCTCAATTAAGCAGACTTACTAAAAACAACTCATTTAAAAGATTTCGTTAAGGTTCATACCACCCTCACTTTAATAGTGTTAAAAAATTTAATAGAAAAAGTTCAAGGATGACAAATATCTTTTCGTGAGAAAGTGAAACGCAATCACAACTGTTAATTACTAATAATTTAACGGATATGATTTAAACAAAAAGCAATCGTCAAATCCAACCCCCATGTATTTTGCAAATTCGACCGCTCAATTTTTATTAAAAATCAATTTTTTCTCAACCTTTAGATTAATCAAATCAAGGGTTAAGATTAAGTTTTCCTGTCTCACAAAGTTTATTATGTCTCCTTTGATCTTTACCCAATATTAATAAAATAAATTATTTTAATTTAAATAATAATTATTAAATTATTTTTTGTTTAAAAATTAATAAAAATGTATTAGAATTTTGAAAAATGCAAAAATTAAGGAATAATGAATACAAAGAAAAATATTTCTAAGGGTTAAGTTCTATAGGATGACAAACCGTTGATTTGATTATTTTTAACGGTTGAAATTGAAGTTGAGTTTTGATTAAAATGAGCGTACAAAATACAAGGGCGGTTGGATTTGACGGTTTTTTTAATTTAAATCTCGTCCGTTAGGTTGATGAAATCAATTCCCACGCTCCTACGAAAACATAAATATCCTTCTTGAACCATTTTCATATTTCTAAAACATAAAAATTAAAACCTATATAGTAAATTTTCAAAATTGAACACTATTTTTCGAATTTAAAATTTATAAAATAGTGAACAATATTAAAACTTTTAAATTTTTAATGTCATTAAACTAATAAAAAGGATTAAAAATATTAACAACTAGCTTTTCAACCAATCAATCAATCCAAATAATTGTAGTTTCATCGCTTTTTATCATAATGTCTTTTGCAAAACTCTACTTCTTCTTTATTAGATTAATAAAACTTTGATAATTAATTAATGATACATTATGCAATTTATTATTAATTTATTGATGAGTTTTATTGATATTATTCCATTGATTTTTTACCAATCAATCTTTTATATCAGGTTATTGTCGATACACATTTACACCATTTTTAAATATTCAAACTTGTTATTTTGAAATTAATTTTTATGTTTAATTTTTTCCTTTTGAAATTTTTTCCTTTTGAAATTTTTTCCTTCGTATTTTCTGCCCTTTTTCTGATTTTTGTCTTTTTAGTTTAATACTACTAATACCCTAATAATAAATAATTTAATAATTACTACTTTAATTTAAAAATAATTATTTTATTAATATTTTTCAACATTGTCAGTTTAGGGTGTTTCAAAAGCTAACGGAATCATTTATATAGGCTAGTGTTATTAATTTTTCTTTATTGAGGTGGTTTTCAGAAAAAACATATCATACGGATAAATATAGGTAATTACTCAAAAAATAATTACTCTCTCAAAACGATATGAGCCCGAGCCCGAGCCACGTTTATATATTATCCACACCTTTCTTTGATGACATTTGTTTCAACTTTCAACTGTGATGAGAAGTTTATGTTAGATACAAATTCACAACGGAATAAATAGAAAATGAACTTAATAATTAACCTTAATCTCAACTTTCGGATTATCAAATCAACGATTAAGATTAAGTCATTTTGTTTCACAAAAACTCAACGCCTCTCTCGAATTTAACCCATTGATGTAATTATATTGAAGCACTAACATTTCAACTAAGGATATTTTATCAAATAAATTTAATAAACAGTTTTTGTGTCTTAACCATTATTTTCTTCTTGTCCATTGAGCAATATTTTTATTGATTGATTTATAGTTATATTTTATTTTTAAAATGTCAAATTTTTTTGAATTGATTTCCATTTGGAGTAGCGACGAGTGTGAGTGAAAGTGTGCTGCCCTGCCCATCAAATTTTGTTCAATATATTGATGCAGTGTTTCAAGAAAAATGTGATGATTGTAAAACAGATAGAATGGGTGTATAACATGCGGACATCGTTTATTTTGTAGCATTTTTTCTGCTCAGCTCTGTTGTTATTACATAGCATCTTGTTGGACTTCTAAGAAAAACATATTGATGCAGAGTGTATGTATATTACAAAGTCCTGATGCAACAGCAATCTCAATAAATTAGGAAAGAGCAAACTAATTTCATCAAAGTTAATGGATTCTTTCACTCGTGTCTTTCCTTTTTGCCACTCAGTAATAGGAAGCCTCTGAAAACAATTTGATGTTCCATTAACAAGCTCTCAAAGCCTCTGAAGTGCCATTGCTGCTTGGTTGCTATTTCTCGAACAACAACGTCCTCCTTTTCTCGTGATCCCTGGCAAGTAATGCTCCTTTTACACACACAGATCCTATAACAAGTAAAAGAAAGATATCTCTCATAAGACAAGGTGTTCCAAGAAATAATAGTCAAACAGACCACAAATGAACATAGCCATCGGTACAAATGAACATACTCGTATTTCCTGGTGAGAATCCGGCGAACAATCAAAGCTCCATATACTTGTGCATAAGGCTGGGCCATGGTTCAGGATAGTCAGTACTGATAATAGTCTTGATGAATGCACCAAGCTGTGTCCTGCAATGAAAACATATGTAGGAAGCATGAGCATTTTCTAAATTAAAATTTTCACAACTTGATATTGGACTCGCACAAATTAAAGCCAGTATAATGTTGATGTAGAACTTTAATGTCTGCGCTTATCTTTTACAAGTTTTTTTTACAATACAGCTAACGCATCATAGAAGTTCCAATCATTGTTAATAAGATGAACTGCTAAAGCTGAGATATGTTATCATAAAAGAGTATTCAAGATTGTTCGTTACTCATAAAATATGGTCAGTCTTCAATATTAACAAACCACAAAGTAATCATCAACTGCAAATGTAAGCAGGGTACCTTAACAAAGGGTGAAGCTGAGCAACAAAGACGAGAATTTTATCCCTCAAATGTCCTTAAAACTCTTAGAGATCTTTGACAGCTCACCCAAATCATAAATCAAACAATAATAAAGCCATTTCATAACTGAAGATACTATTCAAAGATTCACAACACCATCTACTGCAAAATGCCAGGTTACAATTTTTTAGAGTACTGGCAACCTACCTTAGAGCCTTATCATTGCGTCAATCAACAATACTGGCACCGGTACGTAAGAGGATTCCCACCAAATGAACATGAGTACTTCATTATCATCAGTCCGCATGACAAACCTAGTAAATGACCCGTTGAAGATGTGAATAGTCCACATCTTCAATTTGGATCAACTCCACAGTTTTCTCAGCTCCGGAGACAGTGGTTGGCCTTTTGATGGAACGGGTCTTTACAATAAATTCAGAAGCACATTAAATACTAGTGATTTCAATAGCTGTTTGGGTATCTCCAACTGCAAATAATAAAAAAGAGTTCAGAAAATTTCTATCCAAAGTTGTATTGTAACTGATAAATAAATAAATAAATATCATAAAGCGAAAGCACAAGCTGACCATGTCTAAATTAAACAAGGAAATATACAAATTTTAAAAGACAGTATGCACATAATCATAAACTAAAGCTATTTATAAAGATTCAAAATTGAGTATATGACACACCTATCATCCCTTCTTCTGGTATTTGGAACTTCTACAGATCTCCTGGTATGAGTTGACACTTGCAAACAAGCTTGGGAGCTTTCTCTTTAACATTGAAAATGCATGTTGGCTCTCTTTTCCAACAACAACTTTACGTTGAAACTTCAGCCCCACGGGGCCAAGGTCAGTTTGTTCTTGTTCAGCATCATTCATAGTCTCTCTGGGATTGATCATATGCGATTTAGAAATATATGTTGCATGCTGATAGTCCCTTCTTTCATCAACAACTTTTTCAGGATTGTTGGTGCTACAGAGGTGCTTATACGCAGTTGGGCCACGAGTATACATGAGGAAATCACGGTTGCTTGAATTGAGCAAGGTTTCAGAGCGATTAGCCGTATCTTCTTTATCATTTTCAAGGGTGGTAACTGGAGTAGAATCACTCATAATAGTGACTGCTAGCTCTTTGGCAGCGTCCTCCACCTCACGGCACCGATTTGAAATTTCACAATCAAATGAGAATTCATCAGCATGATTTGCAAGTGAAGAGGACTCAATAGAAGCCTTATGAA
>QZGG01001434.1:0-64840 GCA_006409495.1 Sedum album | reverse complement strand
AAACCAACTTTAATTTCAATCGTCGAATTAATCAAATCAATAGTCTAGATTATGTCTCTATATCTCACCAGATTTACTTGTCTTTTAGATCCAAACTCTGTTAAAATATTTTAAAAAATAATAAAACTATAATTATTATTATATTAAAATGTTGTTCATAATAACAACATTTGTCGTAACTTATTGTTATTAATTTCACTTATTATCACTTATTTATTTTTGTAAACCATCATTAAAATATATTTTTCTATAAAACACCCATTAAAGCGCGTGAATTATAGCATAATTGTTTTAGCGGAAAAATTGACAGCGTTAGCGATTGATGGTTTCAAACGAAAAATGACAGGTTTGAAAAGGGAGCTAGCTTTGCAAGTTTGTATCATTTTTCGGTCGTTACTAGTGGATTGTTGCTTGTTAGAGTTGAGATAACTCACCACATGCATGGACAAATTTTTTCTAAGAGGTTACCAAATATTTAAGTCACTACCTCACTTTCACTATTTCCATTCAATAGAAACGAACAATCGAAACTTTACTAATGCATTTCCTCAAAGTTATCATAACTACGTATAGGACAAGCTCTATAACATAATCTTACAAGAGTATTACATCACTCCATATTTTATATTTTATATCATTCTTTATTTGTTATATGTTAAGAGAGTTTATTTATTTCTTTTGCATCATTTGTTTTTGATAAAGGAGTGCTATTTTTCCTTTTGATAGTCTTTATAAAATTAGACACTTTTTTCAAAAAATTTACCATACAACATATGCAACATAAATTTATTAAAATTTGAAAAGCTTTATCTTATTGATCCTTTTGAATTTAATAGTAACTAAATATGGTTAATTGTCCCCAACCACCCGTAAATACGCGTTTTTCCCGGAACCACCATAAAATAATTTCTTTTCGAAAACCACTCTGCCGTTATATCCTTTTTTCTAGGAACCACCAGCCGATAGTGAGTGATATTAAAACGATTTACTTTTACCATGAACCACCCATAAAACTCTGTTTTTCTCTAACCACATAACTAGCAAGTTAAATCGATAAAAAATATAATTTTTATGTTCAAAATAAATGGTTTCAAAAGTACTTCAAAGGGCGAATATTAAATTTATGTTAGAGTGTCGAGTATCATTAGGCTATTATAATTTTTAAATAAGTGTTTGATTGTATGTCGCCTTTCAATTTTGTTAAGTAAATGTTTGATGGTATATCACGAGGATTTCGAAGACACGTAATTTAAATAGTGTTAAAGTATCGAGTAATATGAAGTTATCATACTTCTTAAAATTAGCCTTTGATTGTATGTCGTACTTGCTAACCACGGTAATTATAAAGCTTGTTGATTGGAATATTATATTATTAGGGTGGTGATTTTCTACAATTAACTCATGTATTAATATATAAAATAGTGCACTCACAATAACCATTTACATTTCAAATTTAGTTCAAAACTAATCAAAGATAATTAATATACTTTAATCAAACCTCTTATAAAAAGTTTTGTGTCTTATTTAAACTTTTAAGAATAAAAGGAATATGCAAACTTGCTCTAAGAGCATCTTCAACCATAACTCAAATAATTGTGAAATTTACGATCAAAGATAAATCAAAGAATTAATTACTTCCAACAATGATATTTTAATTATCAAGTTGATCATTGGATGACAAAAGCAAAACTCAAGACTAAAAAATGAAAAAAAATTACGAGTATACTTTTCATTGATGATATTTGGGAGATGTGATGAATTTTTATTTATTCATGGCGTGGATGTTCATTGTTAAATTTATCATGCGTGACTTGATAAAAGATAACATGAATGATATAAATCAATGATATTCTTATTTATTCGTGGTGAGGATGTTCATTGTTAAGAAATACTCTAATACCATGATTCTATTTTCAATATAACATTTAATATTTTTGGGCGCACAAGGTATATAAATGGAAATCTTTTAACATTACAAGGTAATGTAAATTTGGTAACATTGTTGGGTCATTAAAATAAACTAGAATTTTTAAGCCCAAAAATATAACCCAATAAAATGTTTAATAAATGATCTAATAAAAAGAAGTTGAAATGAAATAATTGACAAATGAAAAAGATCAATTATAGTGAAATATCTTAAAACCTTATATTCAATAGATACATATTTACAAAATTTTCAATAGGAAATATTTCTTTTGACACAAAGAAAACCTAGGGTATCATAAGGTATCACGCTCCCCATCGCCGCCACCAAGTCTTATCGAGGTTTTTTTATCGCGTTTCACCACAGATAAGATTATCGAGATTCGATTGCGTTATTCAGTTAATCGCGATTGTTTTGAGCAAAATCATTGAATTAGCATCGTAAGATATTTCATTCACTAGTATTGATGATATCAAACTAAAGAATGCTGTTTAGTTGAACATCGAAAACTGATTTCTTGTGTGTTTAAATTCTCTATAGATTGTTTGTTGATTGACTTCTATTTAAAGCATTTCGGTATATTGCAACTAGATAAATTTTTCATACTCAGATCTAAATGATAATACACAATGAACTTGATGTTAACATTTCTCAAACTTGGCATGTCGTATCAAAAGAGTCTAATGTTTATGGTACAACTAATCACACAGGCTTAAATGTGTTATAAATAATGTTTGGCCAAGAAAATTATTTAACAAGGAAAAAAGTTGAAAAGGTTCAGTCTTAAGTTTCACTTAAGAGTGTGCATTGATCATTGTAAAGATGTGTCACAAAACAGTAATACACTTATTTCAGGCAAAAGTTTAGACACTAAATCTTAGATAAGAATGATATACAAGTTTTATGTCTGTTTATTCTCCATGTTTATTTCATTTAATTTTAGTATGCTTATTTAAATGTAATAACTGAAGTGGAAAAATATCTTCCTTTTATGAACAAAAATAAATGAAGATATAGAATAGTATTTATGGCTTAGTAAAAATATAAGTGGGTCTTGTATCATTGTGCTCATGTTGGAATTGAATTCACATTTGATCTATTTTTACAGAACTATTAGTATTCTGGTGTTCAAATTGCATGATAAAGTGTTATAAATTGTATAATTCTATTGACTTGCATATATATGGATTCCATCATGACGAGCACGTCGTTGAGTGCTGCAAATTTGTCCCGGCTCTCCTACTAGTATAGTCTTGGTAAGCTGGGGTCGAATCCACAGGGAATGGTGAGAAGTCGTCTTTTAACTACAAACTAAAGATTGGGTTGTGAGTGAAAACAAGAAAAAAGAAATAAAACTGTTGCGCAAGTACAACTGGCGCACACACAGACAGCAAGTATAAAAGGTGTTTATAACGATGCAAGAGATGAGCTCGGTTCAGATTCTTCACTATGAATTTCTATGTTTATCCTCGGTCACTAAAGATACATGATATAATGTTCACGTAGGTTAATCCTGTCACAGCTTAATAACCTACACATACATTCCGGTCAAAGTCCGTATGATATTATTACTCAACCTAGTCTAGTCAACAACGAATCCGGTCAAGGTAGCTATTGCCTATTCTAGTGTTACTCCTATCATTCACAGTCACGTACTTCTGATAGTTTAACGATAGATAATAGATTCTACAACTAAGTCTGCGGTGCAAGGCTTCGCTTAATTGTCTAACCTAATTATCATGCAATTGAGCTTGGAATAATAATACTAAACTTATCATGCAATTAAGAACAAAACCTCAAAGGCATATAATTCATAGTTTCAAATCCAAACCGAGTTCAGTGAGTTTAGCTACTCATACTGAGTGAATACATCTCAAGAATAATTATAGAACAACTAAAATAACAAGACAAATCTGAGTGGTGCGTCGTCAGGCTCGCGTGACAGCTCGCGCGCACGGCTCGGCCGGAATTCTGCTCTTCTCTCTAAGTACGCACGGTCTCGCCTCTAATACGCACACTTATGATTTCCATGAAGCTCTGTATTTATAGTCTTGCCTCCTAGGGTTTCCACGAATATTTAGGCAAGAATATCTGTAGGAAATCATCTTCATCTCTAAAAATCAGCTTAAGAAATACTTGATCTCCAAAAACCGAACTTAGAAATATTCTTTGCGCGTGATGACGTCATCGCTCCGGATATCTCGCTGTCTGCTGACGTCACCGTCTTGCTGTCTACTGCGCGACTTATACTCGCGCGCCATAGTGCTCGCGCGCTAGTGGTCTTTTGTCCTTTGTTGTCACCTTGTTGCCTTTTGTTCCGAGTTTCAGCCTTTTTGTTGCGTTTTTGTTCTAACTCTTCTAATCAGCCTGTAATACAAAACTACACCAAAAGCGTAATCTTATACTAAAATGTGTTAGAATATAAGCAGTGTAACGGACTTAAAGTAGCGTACAAAAGCACTCTATCACATCACTAAGAAAATGCACACTGGAATGGTGTATCTGTTTATGCAATTTCTCGAGGAGGGCCAAATGACTGTGCTTCGCCTATAAGAACCTTCTGTGTCTTTGCATTATTGTAAAAAAATAGTTCAGCTTATTTTATGTATGTGAAACATCAAGTTGGAAGAAAACAGTGCAATTCTTTTCAACATGGATACCTTTGGAAATTTTATTTGCGAAGGAAATTGTGATGGAGGTGAAAAGTATATTTCAGCATTTACATCGATGGAAACCCAAATATCTATTCAGATATACTTTAGGGTCCTCAGCAACAGCTTTTGACCAAGCCTCTGACCAGAAATCGTGAAATTGAATATTCACAAGCTTATCAACCACTATCACCTGAAGACCGCTATGGGAGTTTACTTATTCCATTACCACATTTATTTTAGCATTTCATTTTTTATTAGAGTCTGTGTATCCTTCCTCATCTTGTTGTATGTTGTGTTGTGAGGACACGTCATATGTCAAGTGTGGAGGAGGAAAGTAGAGTTAGTTGAGTCTTTGTTTTTACTTTATGAGTTGAAAGGAGAATTATCATTATATGTTGTGATGAAATGCTGATTGTATGAGTGATGTTATGTTATATGAATTTTTGATATATCTGCATGCATGCAATCTGATGTTTGTGAGATTTGTGCATGATAATATGAATGTTTCTGAGTTGAGATATCTTGTATATGGAGTTGGTAGAAAAATGTCTTACAGGGATTTGGCATGCATTGTGAGATTTGCATGAATAGTTGCACTATATATTGAGTTTAACTTTTTGGCATTTCGAATTGTCGAAAAGATTGTCTAATCTTAAGTCTGAGTAACCGGATAGTTATTGGCAATGAAAGTTTTTATTTTATATCGGTTATGGGCTAGTGTCGGGGGTTAGGAATAAAACCAAGACACTTCCCACTTGAACACTTGTGCTAACCAAAGGCATAAGCCAAAATAAGGCAAACAAAAAAATTGGAATCAAGGGAAGAAAAAAATATTGTCAATGAATTTATGTAAGTTATGTGTTTCCGGTGCCTACTGAAAAATTATTGTCTATGCGGAAAATTTACTAATACCTTGAGCCGGAGAATGAGGTCAGGAGTTTAAAAAGACTATCTCCAAACAATTTAGTGGAAAACGTAAACTCAAAGATAATATGTATTATTTAATTCTCTTGTTGATCATTTTTTTAAGTAGAATGTGAGCATGAATTGATAAAATATTGAGAGTGGATATCTTGATTAAATTTGGTATTTAGTCTTTAAAATTAATGATTAGAGTGTCTACATGTCTTGAAGTTTTTCTTGTTCGGGACGAACAAGGATAAGTGTGGGGTGGTTTGATGGAGCGTATTAATTTATATGATCCATCAAAACGTAAAATCCCATGATTTAAATATATTATTTCATGTATTATTTCACTTTTGTGTGTGATTCATGTTACAGATGCATCAAAACTACTTTGACATTTTAATTCTTAAGAGGGTGTAATTTGAAGTCATTTGGAATCAAAGATTGACCCGCAATAAATACAAAATCTGAAATTCTGCACCATCGCGGAGGGTAAAGAATTTAACATCGCGGAGGGTATTGAATGTAGATAATTCTTCACCCTCCGCTGTTGATAATTCTTCAGCCTCCACGGCAGACCAAAAATAGCAAATTGTATTAATTTCCGACAGTGGAACTGAGAAGCAATAATGCACCTCGAGCTACAAAAGAAGGTGACGGATTTTCATGGAGGAGAGGAAGACACCAAAAATCAGCCATCATTTGGCCATTGTTTTGGCTTTCTTTCCACCCATTTTCACATCATTTTCTCACATTTTGGAGACATCATCATGCTTGAAGAAATCTGGATTTTTGGAAAGGAAAGCATCTCATTCTCAAGCCGAAGTGACAACGGAAGGAGATAAAGAAGGCCACATCTTCATCATCAAATTTGTGACAATTTTCTTACTTACCAACTTTCTTTTATTTTCTTGTATTTTGTTGTGATGAATCTTATGTGTAACTAAACTCACCCAATTTGGGGATTTGTTTGTTAACATATATTGATGATTGTTATTGCATGATTATTTTGTGTGAATTTTATTACAATTCTTTGTGCTTAATACATGCTTGAATGTTTATTTAGAGTAGCCTAGCGGTGAACTATATTAACATGTCTTGCATGATGTTTGTTTGATATCATTTTAGTACAGCCTAGCGGTGTAGCTATTTTGATATTTATTCAAGCTATTATCAATCTTCTTGAGAACTTAGCGGTTAATTGAAGATTAGGATATATTGAATTGTTTACATATTATCTTAGCGGATGTATGTTTGTTGTGTCTCTAGCGGGAACAATTAAATAAATTCACATGATTTTTACATGGTAATAATTATTTTATATTGCAAACAATTCCTTAAATTGGTGTGTTGATAGTTATATATTATTTGTTACTTGATACTAAATCAATTATTAAAAAACCCTTTAGGAATTATTAGTAGAATAAAAAATATACTCCTGACTTAAATTGCTCTCTCTTGGGTTCGACTCTACTTGCCGCTTGCTAGCTTGTAGGATTATTATAAATTTAATTTTGAGGCACTCAACGACGTGCTCATCAATATTGACGAGTACAGATTGATCAGTATTGACGATAAGTGTATGCATGTATTGATGAGATAATTAGACGGAATATCACGACTTGGATCATCATGTAGTTACAGTATATCTTGAGTGATTTAAATCTGCAGCCTTGACTTTTACTTGTTCGAGACGAACAAGGATAAGTGTGGGCGAGTTTGATGGAGCATATTTATACGATCCATCATTGTCTTAATTCTATTTATTTTATATGTTTTGTTTGTGAAATATTACCTTTTCATAATGTTTTGCATTTCAGGCATATTTGGACTGCAAAAGAGATTTTACACGCTAATGGAGCATTTTAGGCGCATTCGGATCACGAAGACCAAGAAGAGCTGGATTACAAGCTGGATGACATCACGCTGACGTCAGCCATGAACACTGAAGAGATTGCTTTTGCGGACGCTGAAGAATTATTTTAATTCTTAAGGTTCCGCGGGACTATCTTCTTAAGGGACTGGGGATACGTCTGGCTCTGCCCAGTTCAACAATTTCAGCAACTTTTAAATAGGGTTTTAATAGCGTAGGAGTAACTAATTCCCTTAATAGTTTTAGAAATTGAGTTACAACATTGCATGGGACCATTGAATAACATGTTTAAATTTAGTGAATTCTGTTCTTGTTATGTATTGCATGCTTTGTTATTTGCTTGACCTAGCCTAGCGGTGAAATTAAATTTATATCAATTGCATTATACTTGATTCAATTGTCATAGTAGCAAAGCCTAGTGGTGGAATTATTGTGGTATTTTGATTAGGTAATTGTTACATCTTCTTGAGACTCTAGCGGGTGATAAAAGATAGAACTATAATTAGGTAAAATGTCTTGCGAAACTATCTGCTTAGAACAATTAAAATTCACTGGATTGATGCATGTCTGGTCTATGATTACTGGTTGTAACAAGATTCTCTGAACTGTGTTTCTCATTATTTAGTAAACCTTTAGTTGTTAGTTATCATTCAATCTTACAAATCCCTTTTTAGGAGTAGGATTAGTAGTAAAAACTTTTAAACTAGATTGCTTTTTTTAGATTTGACCCTACTTATTGCTATACTAGTATTTCATATGATTATAATTTAGATTTGCAGTGCACAACAACGCGCTATCAGTCATTTCAGTCGATATTCATTGAATGCCTTTATACATTTTGTCATAAGATTTATAATTAAATGGAGTATTTATCTAATATGTGAGCATTGCACATCAACCGATCAAAACCAATTTTAGGGGTGGGCAAAAACTGGTAATTTATGATTTATCGAACCGAGTTTTCTTTTCCGACAAGTTTCGGGTCGGTAAAATCGGGAAATCGATAAATTTATCAATTTATTTTCGAGAAAAAAGTGTTCAAAAACGGAATAGATTTCGAAATGTCGGGTCGGGATGCGGAACAAAAATATAGGATCGGAAACCCCTAACCAATTCCTATAAAGGTTAGAAATTATTTCCACTTGTTATGTAGAAGAACTTTTGCATAATTATGATGTGTAAAAAATTCAAGAAAGTTTCATATTTAAATGTTTTGCTACGTTAAACATCAATATTGAATTGGAGATCATCATCATGTTACTTCTCCTCTCTGGGACGTATTGTGCTTAATTGCAGATGACCGCTTGTATTTAAGGGTTAATTACAGATGTCTACTCGTATTTAAGGATTAATTGGAGATGACCACTTTTATAATAGGTCATATTTCACGGAATCACCTGTATATTGTAATATTTCATTCGGCCACATTTATGGCTACTTTCATTACCAAATAATCACATATCACTTTTTCGTCAAATATTCCATTGAATATATTATTTTTAATATAATAATATTTTATTATTATGCACCCCAGTATAGTAAATGAGTTTTTACTTCACCACCTCTATAATTACTTACACAAAAATTATAAAGGTTGTTGATTGGAATCTTATATTATAAGTTTGGTGGGTTTCTACAATTAACTCACGTATTAATATATAAAATAGTGAACTGACAATAACCATTTACTTTACAAATTATTTAATTGAAAATTAATCAAAGATAATAATATACTTTAATTAAACATCTTATAAAAAGTTTTGTGTCCTACTTAAACTTTTTAAAGAATAAAAGGAGTATGCATACTTGCTCTAAGAGCATCTTCAACCATAACTCAAATAATTGTGAAATTTGACTATCAAAGCCGATTAAAGAATTAATTACTTTTAACGATGATATTTTAATCATCAAGTAATCAAGTTGATCATCGGATGACAAAAGGAAAATCAAGATGACCACATAAAAAATTATGAGAATACTTTTTATTGACGGTTTTTGAGAGATGTGATGAACTTTTTAATTATTCATGGTGAGGATGTTCATTGTTAATTTTTTAATTATTTTCTTGATGAAAGATAACATGAATGATAGAAATTGATGATATTTCCAAGTATGATAAGAAATGCTCTAATACCATGATTCTATTTTCAAGATAACATTTAATATTTTGGGCTCACAAGGTATATAAATGTAAATTTGGAAACATTGTTGGTCATTCAAACAAACTAGAATTTTTAAGCCCAAAATATAACCTAATAAGATGTTTAATAATTGATTCAATAAAATAAAGTTGCAATGAAAATAATTGACAAATGAAAAAGATCAATTATAGCAAAATATCTAAAAATCTATGTTCAATAGATACATATTTACTAAATTCTCAATAGGAGATAGTTCTTTTGAAAGAAAGAAAAACCTAGGGTATCATAAGGTATCACGCTCCCCATCGCCGCCGCCGCCAAGTCTTATCGAGGTCTTTTGATCGCATTTCACCACAGATTTGAAGATTGTCGAGATTTGATTGTAATATTCAGTCAATCGCTATTGTTTCGAGCAGAATCATTGAAGTAGCATCGTAAGATATTTCATTCACCAGTATTGATGATATCAATCTAAAGAGATGTTGTTAGATTGAGTCTCAAAAATTGATTTCTTGAGTGTTTATGTTCTATGTTGATTATTTGTTGATTGACTTCTATATCAGACATTTTGGTGTACTGCAACTAGATAAGTTTTTCATACTTAAATCTTACTGATGATACACAATGAAAATGATGTTAGCATTGCTCAAACTTTGACATGTCTTATCAAAAGAGTCTTATGTTTATGATACAACTAATTACACAGGCTTAAATGTGTTATAAATAATGTTTGGACAAGAAATTTATTTCACAAGGAAAAAAGTTGAAAAGGTTCAGTCTTTAGTTTCACTTAAGAGTGTGCATTGTAAAGATGTTTCCCAAAACATAAATACGAAGTTTTATGTTTCAGGCAAGGATTCTTTGACACTAAATATAAATTCACAATTGTATTTACTGTAGCTTAGACAAGCATGATATACAAAGTTTTATGTCTGTTTAGCCTTCATGTTTATTTCACTTAATTTTAGTATGCTTGTTTAAATGTAATAACAGAAGTGGAAAATTTTCTTCCTTTTATGAATAAAAAAATGAAGATATACAATAATATTTATTGCTCAGTATAAAATATTAGTTTGATCTTAAAGATATGGGTCTTGTATCATCGTGCTCATATTGGAATTGAATTCACTTTTGATCTATTTTTACAGAAGTATTTAGTATTCTAGTGTTCAAATTGCATGATACAATGTTATAAATTGTATAAAATGAATCTGTTAATTTTCTATTGACTTGCAGATACCTATAGATGGATCCCATTGCTAAGAAAATGCACATTGAAATGGTGTATCTGTTTATGCAATTTCTCAAGGAGGAGGGCCAAATGACCGTGCTGCGCCTGTAAGAACCTTCTGCGTCTTCTCATGATGTAAATATTTACTTCAGCTTATTTTCTGTATGTGAATCATCAGGTTGGAAGAAAACAGTGCAATTTTTTTCAACATGGATACCTTCAGGAATCTTATTTGCGAAGGAAATTGGCATGGAGCTGAAAAGTATATTTCAGCATTTACATCGATGGAAAACCATGAATCTATTCAGATATACTTTGAAATCAGAAACCATAAGTGCCTTGAAGCCATTTTCAAGTGAGTTGATGATCAAATTCTAGTCTATATGCTGAATTCCTTTGAGTGCAGGTCCCTCAAGAATCTTGGTAGTTCGGCTTT
The DNA here is from genome assembly GCA_006409495.1 of Sedum album. NCBI lineage: Eukaryota > Viridiplantae > Streptophyta > Magnoliopsida > Saxifragales > Crassulaceae > Sedum > Sedum album. The sequence goes on along the minus strand of QZGG01001434.1, from coordinate 53,675 downwards.
TTTCCAATCATAACATAATCAATACGTTATGTGTACGTAGGCGTGAATTAACAAAAGCTAGTGATATTCTGGATAATGAGTTAAATGTTTTCGAGGCTCAAGAACACCAGCAGATATGCTCAGACCTCAGAAAGGTGCTGAGGATGAGAAACATAAGGTGAGCAAAAGCAAATTAATTAATTTAGTACTTATTTTCTTTCACTTACAAATGTTCTTCTAACAAAGCCGCGTCAAAATATTTTTGGAATGTGATCTGTGTAAACTGGCACTGATGATTTATATTGTATCTGTTGCAGAAATCTCGAAATGTTTGCTGGATACAATGACATTAGAACTATTCGAGCTAGCGTCTTTGAGAGTATAAAGAGTCTAATCATTAGTAATCCTGAGCTACGTCGAAAGCTTGATTTCCCGGACATGGAGAATTCAAGACTCCAAAAGGTTATTCAGCAGGGGTATGTAGATATTCTAATTTTATTTTATGCATAGGTAAATACTTTGCACTTGCTTTTATTTAAACATTACGTTTAATATAAATTTTCAGACTGTGTTGGCAACATTCCCTTTGTAAAAATCCTTCAGAAACCCCGGAAATCAGCTCCCTATTTATCGATCATAAATGTGACAAAGAAAATGTAGCACAAGATCTATCACAAGTTCTTCATCCACCGTCAGTAATTATTCCAAATGCAGATGGATTTCAGCAAATAGATGCTAACAACATTGTAAGTCCAAATAATTTTGATTTCACTTCATTCATCGTTTGTTATGTCGCTCTTCGTTATATTCGTCTGTTCTTACATAACTGTGGTTTTTATTTCCATAGCCTATGGAATCTCCCTCAATTTCTAGAGGTAAAAAATAATACCCATTTAGACTACATTTATCTTTTGTTAGTTGTTACACTTATTTTGTAACTCCAAGTGTATATTCTTTTAAATATAAGTCATTGCAAATATTACTTACATAACTAACCTTCTGCATTATAAGCAGCAACATCAGAGCGGCCGATTCCCATTTCACCTGGTGAAAATGAAGTTCGTGTACTGAAGCGGCGACTTCAGGAAGAGGTATATCATTGAAATTTGTATCACTGTTTTTCATAAATTGCCAAAATGTCACTTAAAAAATTCATCATTGATTTTCGAATGAGACTGTATATACGCGAAAACAAGGTCTTTTCTAGAAAAAGAAGAAAAAGAAGAAAAAGAAGAAAAAGAAGAAAAAGAAGAAAAAGAAGAAAAAGAAGAAAAAGAAAGGCTTTCAGGATCATAACATGATTTTTAGTTACATTGTCTAATATAAGAGTTCATTTTCAGATTGATAGCAGTCAAAATGACGTGAATGCGCAACAGGAAGTTGTCTCGAAGGATGAACTTCCCTTAAGTGTAGTTACATCCTTCAATTCCAACTCAAATATTACCACCATGGAGTTCCACCCTGTTCGTCACCAGCTACTTATGAGTAAGTCCTTAAATATTTACATGAAAAATAAGCAGTTTTTTTGGTAAAAAAATTTTCATTCCCAATCACTTCCTTTTTACATTCAGTTGGATCGGATACTGGGGATCTTGCATTGTGGGATGTATGTAGCAATAAAACACTACTGCGTCAATCTTATAAAAACTGGCAAGGGAATTTTACTTCAAAGTTGCAGGTTTGTTCCCTTATATTACGTGCATCCCTGAAAACAAAATAAATTTGCAAATTCTTCTTGACTAGATTTTAATGGTGCACATTTAGGGACCTTCTATCGGAGGCACGGAGAGAGTAGAAAGTTTGGCTGTCAAAGCTATGAAGTGGAATTCTGAGGGCACAAACTTTGGTAGAGTCAAATAACAATACTAACCTTACTAATCTTCCTTTTGTAATAACTTTTTTCTGAAGTTGAAGTTTATCCATCATTTGTCATGTGTCGCCAGCCGTTGGGTACTTAAGGAACTTGGTGAGAATATTTGGCTACTTTGGCGGAACTGAACTGAATGGCTACCAAGAGGTTTTTGCACAATCAGATACAGAAATTATTTTTGGAAGGAAGACAAATAACTTTTCTGTCTTACTCATCTGAAATTATTTTTCAGATTTATGCTCATGCAGGCAGTGTTAACGACATTGCCTTTACTACTACTCGGGATGGGAATTTTTGGGTCATCTCCTGCGGGGATGACATGACTGTAAAAGTAAAGCTTTCCTCCATTTACCTTGTCTGAAATGGCAATAATAATTGTATAAGTCACATTATTGTCTTTTTGTAGGTGTGGGATACCTTTTCGGGTGAATTAATGCTTTGCTTCGAAGGTCATGACGCACCTGTTATTTCTATTAGCCCCCGGAAACTGGACCTTTACGAGGTATTACTTTTAGCAGCTTTAAAATATCGAGTTGTATTTTTGCTAGTTTTGAAATAATGTAAAACTGTATGATACTTTAAGCACAATAGTACTGCAATTTAAGAGCTTCTGTTCTATTTTACAGGCATTGGTATCGGCAGATTCGGATGGAGTAGTCAAGATATGGTATTATGATACTATAAGTAAGAGTGTCAATAGTAAAGGGACCTTGTTAACAGCACCTCATCAGGTTGCCTCTAAAGTTTCATATAGTGCAGATGGAACCAGGTTATTATCATTTCCTTATTCCAAGTGTGAATTTTTTGCAAAATAAATATTTTTGACTTCGATTCAATTATTTCAGTAAACTTCATAATCATGATACTTGTGGTGTACAGATTGTTCTTAGGTGGGAGTACCAGTGAAAATGTTTCATGCATTGTGGAAATTAATCAAGTCGACGGATCTATCGTACATATGTACAATGGTCTTGTTACACCCTCTCTTGGCTTTTTACACTATGAAATCGTCAATGGAAGATATCTAACTGCAGTTGATGACCGTTTGTTGAAATTTTGGGATGTAAATTCTGAGGAAGTTTTAAAGATGACAACAGCTGGGGGAGGATTACCTGTAATGATCAAATAAGTTCTTTTATATACAAGTAAAAATTACCTGCGCGGAATATGACTTTAAATTTTGCTCGATTTTGGGAATGCAGGCTTCTTCTAGTATCAAATCTAATAAAGAAGGAACTCTACTTGCTTTAATGACAAATGCCACCAACATAAGAATTCTGGCCAATGCTGATGGCAGGAGGATTCTTGGCGCCATTGGGAAGCGCCCGGTGGAATCTGCAAGTGCTGCTGCATCTGATAAAGAGGTTTATATAAGGCCTAGCCGATGTTTCGTGACTGCATTTTATTCTTGTGTCTTTTTCTCCTTTTGTAATTATGTCATTTATCTAGGTGGTGTGTACAAGTAAAGCTCCCATGAAACCAAAGAATAAGGCAAGTGTATGAATAGCAATTTTCGATGTTTGCACTTGGATTTTCCGAGCTACATTTGCACTAGTTTTTCTTTTTGATTTTTTGTGGTTTTACAGGATAAGATTGGAGAGTGTAGCCTTCCCGATGAGGACACCGGAATGGAAGATGATCTAATGGGCCTACTGGAAAAATGCAGTTTGAAAGAAATAAATGAAGTTTCGCAGTGCCAGTGCAGACGGCTGCCAAATAAATTTGCCAAGAGAAGTGTACGTAAATATTTCCGCTTCAATATAGTCCAAAAATATACGAACCTTGTGAAAGAAAGTAATTAACCATTTGACAAAAATTAATTCTTTCAGGTTTGCTCGCTAGCTTACACGAAAAGGGGTCGTGCGCTATTGGCTTTGGGCTCAAATGGCGAGCACAGGCTTTGGCAATGGCGAAAAGATGCTCAAAATGCTGATGGAATGGTACCTAAACAGTATTTTTCTTGTTTCCATCAGATTCCATTGATGATAAACTTTGCAGTACCCTGCTAACTTTCACTCATGCAGGCCACAGCTCATTCTGCTCCTAAAATATGGAAATCACCTGACAATGAAGTTATGGTTAACGACGTTGGCCCTGCAAATCCAGAAGGCAATATTTCATGCTTCGCACTTCCAAGAAGTTCTCGTTGCTTTCTTGTGTCTTCATCCGGAGGAATGGTCTATATTTATAACACTATGAACTTCAAGGTATTTAAGAAAATACTCATCAATAAACATTTTATTTCTGTCACAAACCATTTCGGTTTGTCGTTTATTTTGTTTAGTTATATATTTTGGTTGTCTATTGATGCATATAGTCCAAACATTAATGCAGGAAATTGCAAATTTCATACCTCCACCAGGAGCAGCAGTGACATCTTTAGCTATCCATCCAATGGATAGTAACATAATTGTAATGGGAATGGATGATGCATCTATTCAGATATATGATTACCGGACGAGACAGGTTTTTACTTTCTACCAAGCAGATTGATGAAAACAAATTACTAACCTTTGGGTATCTAAAATATTGTAGCCAGTCTAACTTAAAATGATTTATGTTCACAGGTTCTGACAACACTTCAAGCTCATACCTTGAGAGTAACAGGACTTGCTTTCTCCGATATCTTCGATGCTCTCATTACTTCAGGCGCCGATTCACAGGTACAAAATATTCAGAAGAAAATAATTCTCACCTTCACCATGAAGTAATTTTGAAGCACTGTTGTAAGTGACAAACATCAAACATTAATGAGAATCAAAATGTTTTTTTCTTATATTCAGATATGCATGTGGAGCATAGATGAATGGAAAATGCTTGGAAGTACCTCTATAAATGACACTCCTGGAGAATCTTCAGATACTCGCGTTGAGTTTCACAAGGATCAGATACATTTTCTTGTAGTTGATAAATCTCAGATAGCTATTTACAGGGCACCTGAGCTTATTCCCCTTGGCCGAGTAAGAAATGCTTTCTCATATGAATATCAAGTATTTATGTTGCAATGGACTCGTGATTGAAATTGTGTACGTAACAGTGGGTTCCTGAAGATATATCTTCAAGTTTCATATCCCATGCTGTGTATTCATCTGACCATCTATCAATATTCGTGGGATTCGGAGATGGAAGTGCCGGAGTTATTACTGCATCAACTCTTGAGCTGAGATGTAAAATAAATCCAACAGCGTATATACCGCGTAATATCAAGTATGTTTTTTACACTGGCAGTCTTCGTGGTCTCCATTTAATGTAAATTACTAAAGCTGAGGTTTGGATGTCATTTTCAGGTCAAAACCATATCCTGTAGTGGTGGCAGCCCATCCATCAGAGGCTAACCAATTTGCAATGGGACTAAGTGATGGACTGGTAGTAGTGTTAGAGCCGTTAGAGGAAAACCCGATATGGGGCAACCTTCCTGAGGATGATGATGATTATGTTAATGTCATTGATGATGATAGTTTTGATGCTGGAGAAGGTACTTCCCAAAGAGATATAGACTTGGACCAGCTGCATTGGGTGGATAGCGATTGAGCCGTAGCTCGAGAGTGATTTAACTGCACAGATATAGCCACCAGATACCTGCAGTAAATATTTTCAACAAAGAAAAAAGTGTTCAGCATTGAGTAGTAGCAACACTTGGTGCACAAATGAGAGGCTAAAGAAGTATCCCTTCTGCTGACAGACTCAGATTCTCTGAGTATCAAAATTTTAACATTTGGTTATTCGAAATTTTCAATTAATTTCCAACTTTTTCTTGGATGACTCGACCCGAGCCTCTAGGTTTTAAGACAATATTTTCTGTCTGTCAGCATAGTCTAATGCCGGTTTTTTACAGTTATCCAAAAATCTAAAGTAAGAACTGAGGCCGGAGCGTCATAAAGACGATATAGAGCTTCAGTTCAGACTAAGATGACTTTGGATCTTGCTAATACTAAATATTTTCATATACTAGATTTTTAGGTACCTATTTGAACCAAAGAAAACTTATCCATAGACTCACAGTAGAAGCCCTTTTGGCAACAAACACCTTATCCTTCTGGTCATGCCTTGAGCAAAAAACAACAAGGAAAAAAATGAGCATGGCAGCAGCATCCTTTCTAGTCTCTACTCCCTTGAGCAAACCCATCTCAATTTCTTCAACTAAAATCAAAGCAGCAGTCATTTACAGCAAGCAGAAGCAGCAGGTTGATGTGGGTGTCAGCAAAAGAAGCCTTTTATCTCTTTGTCTCACTTCCACTTTACTCTTTTCAGCTGGATCTAGAGATGGTGCAAATGCTGCAATTCTTGAAGCAGATGATGACTTAGAGCTACTTGAAAAGGTAAAAAAAGATAGGCAAAAAAGGATTGACAGACAGCTACTCATTGACTCATCCAAGAAAGAAACTGGTAACATAATCTCATTGCCTTAAACAAATCATATCAATTTAGAAACTGATAACAGAATCTCATTGACTTGTGTGTGATATTGCAGCATACTTGCAAGATGTAGTGTACAAGCTGAGCCAAGCAGGTGAAGCCATAGAAAAGGAAGACATGGTTGCTGCAAGTTCAGTTATCGGGCCGAGCACAGATGCTGAATGGGTTCAGAAGGCTAATCTAGCATTTACCAAGGTGCCATCATCATTTACCTTGTGTTGAAATTGTTATATTCTGCTGTTTTTCTTTTTAACACTGATTTTATTAAAACATGCTCTACAGCTTAGCTCTAGTCCTGAAGAGAAAACCGAAGTAGAAACATTCAACTCGTCGGTGGCCGAGTTAATTGCATCAGGTCGGACTAGTCATAAATCTTGTTCTTGTTGACATTTCCCTAGTGAATGGTTTTTGACTTACATTTTACATTTGCATGGATCATACAGTTTCAAAGAACGATATTAAGAAGTCAAAACAAGCATTTGTGTCATCAGCAACAGCCTTAGAGAATTGGGTATCACTGGTAGGGCTAGCATCACAGATCAAGGGAATTTAAACAAGACCATGATTTTGAAAATTGAATTTATCTACATTGAAGCTCAGCTCTACTTCCATTTTTCATCCGGCAACAAGTAAAAGTACCTATTTCGAACATTTTCATGTGAAAATACACTGGCAGAGTTTGATCTTATATATAGCTACTTGGCAAAAGTTGTTTACAGTATATGACATCCAAGCTTGTTCTCATCGATTACATTCAGGTTGTTTGCATAGAAACACCGGCACTCATGTTAAGTCATGTATCATTCTGAACTGTACTTAAACTCTATTACTACTATTCTCATGAATGCATCATTGAAATGAACTTGAGGCCTACCTTGTTTGGTTTTACCAATACGCGCGATCTACCTGCATTAGCAGAAACTGCTTTGCAAGACCAAGACATATATACCAGCTCAGAAATATACCAAAACAGCATCCCCATTTATGGTGTACAAAAACCCAAGTTGGCTTATGCAATATTGTCAAGGTTGATAGTACTTGGATCCACAATGACATTTCCAGGACAGTAGGTTTCTTCCCCTTCGATGGAGGTTTCATAAGTATTGGGAGAAACCACAATAGCAGCAGTGCAAGGTCTGCAATTGTAGCACCTGTCTGCGCATTTTGGTGGCCTTGAACCCAACTTCATTCTCCTCCCATCAGATAAAACCATAGTGAAAGCCACCTTACTGTTTGCATGTTCAGATTCTAATCCAGTAATACAATACCAAATAGAATCAACAACTATGTTCATATAATATCTAAAGAAGATGTGAACTAATTCAAAGTATTTTATAAACTTACTTACCTGATTCGAAGGCGAATGCAGGTGACGAGAGGAGTATGAAAATGAGTGCGAGCTTCGTCATTTTACAGAATGAACTATAAGGAGAGAAGGGTGCAGCTTCTGTTAAGTAATACTCTAAATTGCACGTCAGTCTGTCAACATTGTTAGTTTCAAATTGGTTAATGGAAATTTTATTATGACTTAGTTTTTTTCTTTCTCGATAGCGGTTACATTGGGTACAATTCATAGAGATCTTATACATGATATCTATTTCTAATCATTTGAAGTTTTGGTCACAACAACGGACATTCAACCCATAATCGACAAGCGAGCACGCATGTCTCTTCCGCTCATATGATCAATGACGCGATCCAACTCCACGGGCGACAGCGAGGAAGACAAGCCTCCAAGAGAACAACAGGAAGAAGGGCGAAGAGCCTCCACGCATGGGTGGAGGGGGCGAAGAGACCCTCCATGCACGAGGCAGGAGGTGGGAACTCGAGCGCTCTTGGTTGCTAGACCAAGACCATGATCATCAGGCCACCACCCCTTCTGCTATTATGACTTAGTTAGATTAATGAAAAATCAGTTGAGATATGTTGTGCTTTTGATTTAATACTCTACACATTAACATACGTTTTTAACTGTATAATAGTTTAAAATACTTGTGTATGGTGTTTTTGAGTAAAATAGTGAAAGACTTTAGAGTGAGAATCAAAGTATTCATTTTAGCAGGTTTGGGGCTATTGTACCTAATTTCACTTTGAGTTTTGCAGGTACGATGTCTATAATTGGATGAGTCTATGACACCAATAATAAGGATGAAAATTCATGAAACTAAGCAAGGTCAGGTCAAGTTTTTAGAGTTTGTAACTCAGTTTAGTAAGTCTGAAATTCCAAATTTCTTGATTGTCATTTTCAGTTCTATACTACTTAGCTTAGGAGGGCATTTGTTGAGGTTTTTTAAGCTAAGTTAGTACAACCTTTAGTGTCTCAATTGCTTATGGCTTTGAGAGGATATTGATGCTTTGTTTGGTGCTTTTTGGGTGGCCGGAGGTGGCTTAAAGCTGCTGGAAAACTGGTTGAAAGTGGCTGGAAAATGCAGATTTTTGGACATGGTATTTTTGGGTGTTTGGCAACAAAACGACAGGCAATGTGTCGTATATAACTGTCGCATGTTTTTGGAATATTGGGCCAAAAAAGCACTGGCCCGTATTATGGTTGCAGCTTTGTAAAGTGGAGAGCAGCACCGTTTAGAGGAGAGCGTTGGATATTTTTTGATGGCGTTACAGAACGCAGCCGTTCAACATGGAGTGATGTTGTTTTGTGCTATCTATTTTAGCATCGTGCAATTCGTTCGATTAGAGTTTGAAAAAGAACGAACGATTGAGAACACTGAATCGAGACCGACGGAGGACGATTGAAGGTGATTCAGAGGGATGGTTCTTCAAGAAGCTTTGCCGGACTTCGAGAGTTGGATTGGTGACGGTTTCAAGGGCGATTGCGCGGATATGAAGAATTCCAGTGGATGCAAATTCTGATGAAAATCATTTGGATGTCGATGAAGTTCTTCGCTTCTGGTCCATGTGCTTTCGTTTCAGTTCATTCAGTCTTGTATAGCTTGAGTCGTTTATTAGTTGAGGTTTGATTCATATTTGTTTACTCAAGTTTGAGTCATTTCTTGTAAAACTTGTTCCAATGCTTAGTGGATTGATTCTCAGCCTTTGCGGTCGAGACTCCGTGATTTTCTCCGAGTTCTCCGGTTCCACATATATCTTGTGTCGCTTATTTTAGTTTTACACTTGTTTTATGATTGCGGAAATTTGACATATTTGAGAAATTTGCATTATTAGACCTTAGTTTTGTTTCTAGCCTTTAGACTATGCTTAGATGCATTCATCACTTTACAGAGTCTGAATTGCCAACTTATGTTGAAGTAAATGTAAATATGGATATCTATCGACTATCATCTTTTTTCCAATGCTCGTCTTCCACTACCTCCATTTTTTCAAACGATTGTTAATGCACTTTTCTTCATTATGTTGTTTTATGTTTCTTTTCTTGCCAGTAGGAAAGAGCTTCTAGTTCAGAGTATAGACATACAGCAGTACTCAAAATGATGATAAAAAACTCACATATCTGCTGCTCTTCACCAATCTCCACTTTTCAAGTTCATAATCTTTTTCTTATCCGTCGACTCGATTATTCCATATCAGATCCATTTTAAATCAGGTATACATGAATGATTAGTGGCCATGTCAATCAATATGCTTTTATTTGCACTATAGGGCATCTTGAGATTATACAGGATCAAACTTGAATACCTAAAATTTGACGTGAAACTATGAACATCAAAAAACCAAATAGCTCTTTGAGCATCTGTATTATATGCTGCATCGGATATTATGTCAAATATTATGATATGTATAAAACATTTCAAATAAACATTAGGAAAGCAAACATTACACCTAAAGGAATTCAAGAGTATGAACCTCTGACCATTAAACATTCTCCAGCAGACATGTAATGAGCGAAGATTGGACATCTGAAACGATTCAAATTCCAGACAACAATATGCATGAATTTAATAAGCATGTCAAACCCTTCATTTTCCTATTTTTTGTTTACTTGCAAGTAGTCAAATAGCCGTGGCAATCAGCCTTCAATGTGAAATGCTTTCAACGAAGGTGAGGAGAGAGTGCATCAAATCATGTAAACAAAATTCCTCAAATCTTTGACTACTTATGCTGTTTTCTTACACTGCAAAGGTAGTTTAAAACAGATATATCCCACAACATTTTTGTAGAAACAGCAAGTTCCACTATGATGGGGGCCAATTTCACAATTATTTCATCATAAATTGTTTTCAGAAACTAGAAACCTTAACAAATAAGACGCCTGGCGCACCATGGACTTATCAGTAAGACATAAATATTTTTTTCAAGAGCTCGTTGCCTTCTCTAAAGCCTCTTTTAATTGCCCACTCTTGTATGCATCTGAAAACACAAATGTGAAAGACATTTCAAAAATGTTGTGGTAGCCATTATAAGAAACCTCCTCAGACATCAGTACTAAAAATCATATAAACTTAACAACAGTGAATCCATCAAGTTATTATTCAAACGATAACTTCTATCTCAAAATAGAGAAAGTTGTCAAAAATTCGATACAATTATAATGTGATTAAAGGCTACGAGTACTTTTAGGAACTTGCTATGAGTATTATTATTATTATTATGTTGTATATTACAAGGTTGTGCTTCTTATGAGACCTCTTAAAATTTCGATCAATTACGATCTGACACATGCGGACAAATGTATGTATAAAATGATAAAATACAAAAAAGATAAAATGCATTTATGTAAATTTGTATGACAAAACAAAATTTGCACATTGTGTATCGTTCATTCAAACGTGAGATTTGAGTGTCAAGGTCAACCTTGGGTCTCAAACGAGCTGAACCTTGTATTACAAATTTACAATCCGCCTTAATCGCCATTGTTTTTGAGGATTGCTAGAAATACCGATATTTGATGCTTATCGAGTTCGGATGCTGTCACATGGCGACAATGAGATAAAACACGTGTGAGAGATATTTTTGCAATTATTTTTGATATTATCAAAATACCTCGGCATTAACAAATTTCAAAAAATAGGAATGAATTTGTGTGGGTTTGGTCTTTTACTTGCTCGATACATACAATGATCGTTGCAATGGTTCTAAAATTTGGTTAGAGCGGTTTTATATAAGATATTTATTCTAACAATTTCTTCCATTGGAACACTTGTTGATGGAGGTGGTCTCTTTTGATACTCTTACTGTTGGGTGAGACCTTGGGACCCCTATCATGGCCGTTGGTTGGGTTTTGTTTTAGGGTCTGGATTGTGCCACATGGAGGTGAGAGAACAAAAGCAGCAATTTTTCACACCTCCAATTTTGAATTTCTCTCACGTCCACGTGACACAATCTACACCCCAAAAGCAAACCCAACCAACGGTCATGATGGGGGTCTCAGGATCTCACCCCTTAATAGGAGTCTCAAAAGAGCATCCATTTAAATTGGGATATCAATTAAACCATAGATGATAATCTCAATCCGTCACACAACACAATGTTTGTTTACTATGATAACAAAAATATCTCACCTAAACGAACTAGTCATCATATTGTTTCAGCTTCGGATATTCTTTACACATATATGAATTTTTGAAGCCACAATTCACTTTCAAAATAATTTACCTTAAAATGCACAATATCAAGAAACAAGGTGATGAGAACAAGAAAGAAACAGGGAAGAAGAACAGTAGAGGAACAGAGGAGAGTGAGAGAATAATAGATAAATGTTTGTTATTCCCTTCACTCACTGCTACAGAGTATATATAGCATATCTTTTCTTGCACAGCACTACAGTTTGTTATAACAAACCCAATTATACTCTACGTCTCATAGTGTGCTGAGTCATACTTTCTAGAAGGGCAGTGAGTCCTGCTGGTGCGTCTGGGAAACGGATTTATTCTGATGTTGTTGCTTAACATTTGCTCCCCCTTCGAAAGAGACCTTGGCCTCAAGGTCAAAGGCAGGAAAGTCATCCTTAATGTCTTGCACTAACTCCCATGTTGCATCTGATATTGCCTGCCCTTTCCATTTAATCAGTAACTGAGTCAGCTCCTTATCACCCTGCTTCACTTGTCTTGTTCCGATTATCTTCTCTGGTTGCAAAAGATCTTGTAAGCCGATAAGATCAGGTGGTAGAGAAGCCTTGTTCCCTTCAGCAAGACTTTTGCAGCGCTTCAAGGTTGAAACATGAAAAACATTATGTATCTTCGCATCAGGTGGTAGCTTAATCTTGTAGGCAACTTTCCCGACTTTTTCCAATACCTCAAAGGGTCCATAGTACCTCTTGGTTAGTTTATTAGTTAACCCTCTGCGAACAGTGCTCTGCCGATAAGGTTGCAGCTTGATGAAAACCATATCACCCACTGCGTACTCCTTATCAGTGCGATGCAAGTCTGCAGCCTGTTTCATTCGATTCTGGGCTCGTAACAAGTTTTGTCTCAGCTCCTTCAACAGCCTTGTACGGTTGACTAACATCTCCTCTACTGCAGCCACTTTTGCGGATCCCGGTACATGATCCAACAGGGTTGGAGGTGACCTGCCGTATACTATCTCAAATGGTGTCATTCCGGCCGAAGAATGCCATGTTGTATTGTAACTGTACTCTGCCCAAGGTAGATGTTCCACCCAGTCATTTTGCTTATCGTTCACATAACAACGTAAGTAATCTTCAAGTCCACGGTTCACTACCTCAGTCTGGCCGTCTGACTAGGGTGGTAGGCTGTACTAGTGGCCAGAAGTGTCCCTTGTCTTGTGAATAGTTCTTGCCAAAACTTAGATAGGAACGTAGAATCTCTATCGGAAACTATATTGGTTGGAAAACCATGTAATCGACACACTTCCTTGATAAACAACTTGGCCACCTCTTCCGCAGTGTAATCTCCGGCTAAGGGTACAAAGTGAGCATATTTAGAAAATCGATCCACAACCACCATTATCGCAGTCTTTCCGGCACAACGAGGTAAGTGGGTGATAAAATCCATGGACACTTCACTCCAAATCTGAGTTGGTATGGGCAGTGGTTGTAAAAGTCCAGGATATGCACAAGTTTGGGCTTTTACTTGTTGGCATATACTACAAGCATCCACATATCTTTGAACATCTCTACGCATTCCTTCCCAATAGAAATTTGCAGCAACCTTGGCTAATGTTCGTTTAACCCCAGGATGTCCACCAGAAAGAGTGCTATGAAACTCATGAAGGATGAGGTCATGGAGACCCGTTTCTTTGGGAGCCCATAATCGTCCTTTGTTAACCAGAAGGCCGTCACGGACAACACATGTAGGATACTTACTAGCTTTGCTTTGAACCTCTTGGTACAGGCTATGTCCTATAGGATTTTGCTGAAAGTACCCACGCAATGCACTCAAAATTCCCAAAATTGGACGAGATTGTGCCTTCATCGTAAAACAGCTTCCTTCCCCTATTCGAGATAACCCATCAGCAGGACCATTCTCGCGGCCCGGCTTGTACACAATGTCGAAGTCATACCCGAGGAGCTTAACCAACCATTTTTGCTGTTCCGGAGTGTGAATAGTCTGCGTTAATAATGCTTTCAAAGGCTGATGGTCAGTCTGTATAATAAAATGGTTGCCCACTAGATATTGACGCCACTTTTGCACTGCTGCCACAAGAGCACATAGCTCTCTATTGTAAGTTGAGGTTGCACCTACTGCTGGTGGAAGTTGCTTACTAAAAAATGATATTGGTCTCCCTCCTTGAGTCAACACTGCTCCTATGCCAGTACCCGATGCATCGGTTTGCACAGTAAATGGACGTGTAAAGTCAGGGAGGGCTAAGGTAGGGGTTGTTGTAAGTGCTGCCTTGAGTTGTTCAAAGGCTTGATCGCTGTCCGAATCCCAGACAAACGTTCCTTTACGCAACAGTTTGGTTAGGGGAGCCGCAAGGCTAGCATAATGATGTACAAATCTTCTATAGTAGCCTGTCAAACCCAGAAAACTCCGGAGCTGCTTGATGTTATTTGGTTTTGGCCAATTCTTTACTGCACTAATTTTCTCTTGGTCCACATCAACTCCATGCCGACTAATGATATGACCCAAATAAGCAATTTGATCCCTAGCAATATCACACTTGGAAGGTTTAGCATAGAATAAGTGAGAATGTAAAATACGAAGTACCTCCCTAAGGTGTATGATATGGTCCTCCTCACACGAGCTATAAATGAGAATGTCGTCAAAGAAAACGAGCACACAACGCCGCAGCAGGGGCCGAAATATCTCATTCATCTCGGCTTGAAAGCTTGATGGAGCATTTGACAACCCGAATGGCATTACCATGAATTCAAAATGTCCATCGTGGGTTCGAAATGCAGCCTTGTGGATGTCCTCAGACCATACTCGTAACTGGTGATATCCTGCCCGCAAATCCAGTTTGCTAAAGATTGTCGATCCATGAAGTTCATCCAGAAGTTCGTCAACGGTCGGAATAGGGTATCGGTCTTTAATGGTAACCGCATTCAACGCCCTATAATCAACACAAAATCTCCAGGTTCCATCTTTTTTCTTCACTAATAGCACTGGTGAAGAAAATGGACTATTGCTTGGCCTGATTATTCCTTCGTTCAACATCTCTCTAATCAATCTCTCAATTTCTGCCTTTTGAACATGGGGGTATCGATAGGGTTTCACGTTCACTGGTCCAGCTCCAGGCAAGAGTGGTATACGATGATCAGAATTTCGATGTGGTGGTAAACTGTGAGGTTTACTGAATACAGACTGGAATTCAGATAACAGTTGGTGGAGTTTGCCTAAAAACCCTTGACTGCCGTGTGTCTTTTGGAGAGAAGGAAGCTCTGTGAGATGACTCTTGTTACCTTCAATCAATGCTTCTGTAGTAGGTTGCCAGCTAGCTGTCAAATGTAAGTAGCACGCCACCGTATTTGTTTTATTTGCCTTTTGTAATTGGCTTGAAGTCATGATTGACAATTGGGCTTGCTCTCTCACTCCATGCAATCGGATCCAATGTCCATTTCTTTCAATCTCCATCCACATATCTCTATAACTAAACATGGTTGGGCCTAACTCTGCAAGCCACTGGGCCCCCAACACTACATCAGCTCCAAAAACAGGCAGTAAGTGTAGGTCAACCAGAAATTCATGGCTGTCAATCATTATCGGAACCCGAGAGCACCGACCTTCACACTTCATGACCTCGCCATTGCCAACAGTTACATTGACGTGTGGTGAAGTCTCCATTGTTAACCCCATGTATTTTGCAACTCGCGTTTGGAGGAAATTATGTGTAGATCCACTGTCCACCAAAACTAGCACTGAACGTCCTCTGATATTAGCTTGAAATCGGAGGGTACTTGGAACTATACGACCTTGAAGAGCATGAAATGTGATACAAGGAACTTCGTCAAACATCTTTGTCTCAACGGGTTGAACCTCCTCCTCAACTTCTTGCGAAGCCTCATCCTCAACACAATCTTCCTCGAGTAGTAAACATTGAAATCTTGGTTTACAGAGATGCCCTGAATAATAACGTTCGTCGCAGTTAAAGCAAAGACCCTTCTCTCGTCGTGCCGCCATCTCTGCAATTGTAAGACGCTTGATCGGTAGGTTGTGTTTCTGATGGGAACTACTGACATTTCTAACAGTATTAGCTCGGTTTTGGGTTGTAGAATCAAACATGGGTTGAGTTCGGGGACTATAAAGTCGATTGCTGGCAATTCTAGCAGCATGGATCTTCTCTTCTGCTATTTTAGCCATTCCCATGGCTTCCTCTAATGTCTCTGGTCGAAGAAGAACTATCTCCCTGTGAATCTCTTCTCGAAGGCCGGCCAAGAATTTGCAAAGCAAGTTGTGTTCATTTAAGTTTGGAGTTCTTGTGGATAAAGACTCAAAAGCTGCTATATAAGTTGGCACCGTCGAGGTTTGAACCAGTTTGTTTAAAGCGACCTCAGCGCTCCAATATTCGTTGGGCCCGAATCGTCTTCGAAGGTCGCGAACCAACTGGGTCCATGAGTGTACCTGCCCTGTTGTATGCTTCCACTGAAACCAACGCAGGGCTTCACCTGTCATGTACAATGGAGCTGCAGCCAACATCTGCTCCGGAGGTGTCTCGTGAATGTCAAAATACCGCTCTAGCTGGAACAACCACCCCTCTACTCCTTCCCCGTTGAAATAAGGTATATCTAGTTTTGGAGTTTTCAGAAATCGACTTTGATTCTCTGACTGTGGGTTGTAAACAATCTGCTGATTTTGATTGTATTGGGTTGTATTTGGCGTGACAAGGTTCGGGTAGTTTAAAAATGGGGCGTGGCTCTTCTGGGTTGGAGATGAAGTTGGAGTAGGGAGAAGTGGTGGTGCTGGGTTTGGGTGAATGGGTTGCTTTTCTGGGCGGAAAGCTGGTTGTTCTGGGTAGATGGGTTGCTTCTCAGGCCGAAGAGCTGTCGCAGATTGGATCTCTTTTAGGGTTCCTTGCATTTCTGATACGGTTTTGGTTAAAGATTCAATCGCGGATAGAACTTCGGACTGTTTTCCTTCCATGGAGGACACCCTTGTTCCCATCGCCTCCATATCATTGTTAAGAATGGCTATGGACTCAGTGTTGGTCGGCATCTCTCAACGAGAGCACCAGTTGATGAGAACAAGAAAGAAACAGGGAAGAAGAACAGTAGAGGAACAGAGGAGAGTGAGAGAATAATAGATAAATGTTTGTTATTCCCTTCACTCACTGCTACAGAGTATATATAGCATATCTTTTCTTGCACAGCACTACAGTTTGTTATAACAAACCCAATTATACTCTACGTCTCATAGTGTGCTGAGTCATACTTTCTAGAAGGGCAGTGAGTCCTGCTGGTGCGTCTGGGAGTAACGGATTTATTCTGATGTTGTTGCTTAACACAAGGGTTCCTAAATTCAAAGGTGATGTTCAGATTGGGATGATGCACATTGTTGTACTGAATGGTAATATTGGGCAGTTTTCAAACTTGTGCAAAGTTACTTGCAAAACTGGAGATGCCTTCTTACTCGTCGTGTGTGCTCATAAATCCGCCAATGAAGCCAGCTCCGTTGCAGTCTCCACATAGTATTTCCTTTTTACTAGTGCAAATTAAAACTATTTTAGGGAAGATCTCGTTGAAAATAATCGTTTAGGAGTTAGATCCTACAATCTACATACGCTACACCTACAAGTATCGAACCTGCACAACCAACATATAGCACCAGCCTTAAAGCGTCCATTAAAGTGATCCTCAGAATTGACTCCAGAGCACTTGCACTGCGAGCAAGCCACATCACCTATCATTAGGAAAATAAAAGACACTGTGAGCAAGCCATAGCACCTCTCGTGTAAATCTTATATAAAGGCGCTTAAGCCGAACATCAAGTTATATTTCATATCTAACAATTGCTCACGTATCGTTATGCACAAACAGTCATTGTGGGTTGGTTTGAAAGTAATTAAGAGAATCACCGGATACAAATACCAAGAGGACATACCATTTCCTTCACACTTTTCGCAGACAATGCTTCTTACTTTGACTGTTTTATTATCACCAGTTGCCTGTGGAAAAAAACTTTACATATGAACATATGATTTCCTCATGGCTTGTCAAAAAAGCAGCCATATATGTTGTTTACCTT
Organism: Sedum album; assembly: GCA_006409495.1. NCBI lineage: Eukaryota > Viridiplantae > Streptophyta > Magnoliopsida > Saxifragales > Crassulaceae > Sedum > Sedum album. The sequence continues at coordinate 35,855 of QZGG01001434.1, read as the reverse complement.
AACCTCGAGGGACGGAAACCAGTGGCGGAACCAGGACGAAATATTCGCCGGGGCTCAAAAGCTTAGGAGGTACGAGCTATCTGCAAATAATTTTAGCGGGGGCTCAAATAATTTTTTTAGGGGGGGCTCAAATAATTTTTTTAGCCGGGGCTCTAATAATTTTTTCAGCCGGGGCTCAAATAATTACTTTACCCGGAGCTCCAAATCAAATTATGATAAATTATACCTGGTAAAAAAAAAAAAATTTTCCTCGCCGGGGCTCCAGCCCCCCTCCGCCCCCTGGTTCCGCCACTGACGGAAACCTCTCGTTATATGAAACTTTGTCCATACTTAAGAAACAGTGTCTTGTTGAGACAACCCCAAACTTACCTGGTTTGTTCGAAGATTTTGAGCTTAAGGATAGTGGCATTTACATTCATTGCTCCAGCACTCGCCATTTTCCAGCTAACTAGAAAATTATTTTCTTATTCTGGACTTGGATTGAATACAAGAAGAAGTAGAGAGATTTATGGATAGAGATCAAGAGAAAAGGCCTTCAAACAACAAAACTTTTTGTACCGAAAATATCCCCGAGTTTTTCAACCATACAATACAATTATATTTACCGATATGCTTAGGAGGGTAATAATGTCATTTTGATGAATGATCCTGGAGAATGAAGAAAGGGCACACATTGTACAGCTTTAGTTAATGGCAGCTCTACCAAAATCCAATTAAACCCGAGTATGAAGAGATGGCAGGATGGAACACATACCCCAACTGATATGAATTAGACTTGCAAATTTTATCCGTATCCATTATTCATTCATATAAATCAATTCTTTAACCATCCGTTTAGTTACACAGATAAAAGCCTTCAATATCTATTTATTAACGGATGAACCATATCCATTGCTATACGTTTATTAAACAGATGAACCATATCCATCCATATACTATCTGTTAATCCTCATTTTACCATTCACTAACATACAACTCATAAACCCCACTGCCCACTCTAACTGAACATAATGAAATGACACTGCAAATCCATCAATGAGGAAGAATGAAGAACTATGTGAACCTTTTTCAATCATTGGAATAAAAAATGGGGTGTACAAAAGTTCTAAACCTTAACACGCAGCCTAAAAACAATTAGCAAACAATTTAATAAATACCAAGATAAAATTCACACCTGACAAACTCAGCACCTAGTGACCATCAATAATTAGAGCAGTGAACCATAATTCCAACCTTTAATATCTGTAGTTTGTGCTTTGGGCGACTAAAAGGCCTGCCAAAACACTAATTCATATGCATATCGATGCTTTCAATTCCAATTAGGCACAGACTAGAACCTAATCCTTCACCGCTCCTGAAATGCATAAAATCCTGAAGCTCCAACATTCATCTTGTCTTTGTGCAGTGAGCATCTGTACCATGCTGAGTGCAATGATCATATCCAACACTATGAAGATAATCCCGTATCTCTTTAGCACTAGTATTACTAGCTTGCAGCAGTCGCTCATCTTCTTCATATATAACATAAGGAGCTTCATTAACCTTCCTAGACAACAATCTCTTAGCCCCTTTTAACACATGATACTCCCAACCCTGAACATCAATTTTAATCAGCAGCACCCGCTCAGAATCAGGAACAATTTCATCCAGCGGGATTGTCCTCACTTGCACTTCTACCTCCTCATTTGTCTTGAACGCCAGCCTCGCTCCGGTTGCCGAAACCGCACTATTATCCAGCCTCCCAACAAGCTGCAAAACATTACAAATGAAATCACTCATGATTGTTTGAAAATATATTTCCTATAAATACTCATCGGCCTATTGTTAACAAACTTGAATGACGGCAAATCAATGTGCAATAAAACTAAAATGAATTGAAAGCTTACTTTATGAAAAGTAATGTTTCCAACACGATCAGAAGCAGCAGCATCAAAAAGCGAGACCAAATGCGAAACTCTATTGAAAAAAATACCCTCACATATCTTCTGCAAATTTTCAAAAACCGGTTCGAAAGCCAAAACCCTAAATCCCATAACAGCAGCAGCAAATGTAGCCATACCAACATTAGCACCAACATCAACAACCAAACCACTCTTCTCCCCTTCAGCCTTCATCTTCTCCAACAGCTCCTGAATTGTAACAGAGATATCAGGCTTCCGAAACGCCTTCCCTTTAAGCAAACGGACAATGTTCTTATGAGGCTTATCTGGAAGAGATCCGAAATCGGATAGGGAATAGAGGAAGGGGTGTTTAACACCTTCGACAAGATTGGCGACGACGGGGTGGGCTTGAGGGCTGGAGAGGCAGTCGAAGGGTGGGAATGAGGAGAGACGAGGTGCGGTTGTGGTGGTGGTGATGGTGGTGAGGAGGTTAGGGTTTGGGGAGCGATTGGAGAGGAAGAAGAAGGTTAGGAAGAGGAGTGAGGCGGAGATGATAAGGAGGAGGTTGCGAGGGGAGGTGAAGTTAGGCGGTCGGTCACGTCGCCAGGCGTTGGCCATCGCTTCGGTGAATCGGCGAGATCGGATCGGAGTTGAGACCTGTGTAGAGTGTTGTAACAAAACAATATGACATTCTGAAAAGAAAAGGAAATTGAAATACATGATAAAGTCCTAGAGAGTGGCATATAGTGTTTGCTAAAAAACTGCAAATTCAACACAATACAATACGGCAAAAAATCTATTTGAATTCGTCAATTGATGAAACATGAAAGACTTGAATGAGAGGAGAGGTTTGTTTTACGTATATACCTGCTGCTGTTGATTGATTTCACTAAGAGGTTGAGATGCGAATTCGGATTCGAAATTTGACGACGGATGGATGAGTTCTAATGGAGTCTAGGGCTTGGGGGTTGTATCTCATTTGGGGATCCAAAAGCAGACGACTTGACCCGTACCCGGCAAGGAAGACATGGTTGCTGCAAGTTCAGTTCTCGGGCCTAGCACAGATGCTGAATGGGTTCAGAAGGCTAATCTAGCATTTACCAAGGTGCCATACTTTGTGTTGAAATTGTAATATTCTGCTCTTTTGCTTTTTAACACTGATTTAATTCAAACATGCTCTACAGCTTAGCTCTAGTCCTGAAGAGAAAACTGAACTGGAAACATTCAACTCGTCGGTGGCCGAGTTAATTGCATCAGGTCGGACTAGTCATAAATCTTGTTCTTGTTGACATTTCTCTAGTGAATGGTTTTTGACTTACATTTTTCATTTGCATTGATCATACAGTTTCAAAGAATGATATTAAGACATCAAAACAAGCATTTGTGTCATCAGCAACAGCCTTAGAGAATTGGGTGTCACTTGTAGGGCTGGCATCACAGATCAAGGGAATTTAAACAAGACCATAATTTTGAAAATTGAATTTATCAACATTGGAGCTCAGCTCTACTTCCATTTTTCATCCGGCAACAAGTAAAAAGTACCTATTGCGAACATTTTCATGTGGAAATACAATGGTAGAGTTTGAACTTTTATAGCTACTTGGCAAAAGTTGTTTACAGTTTATGACATCTGAGCTTGTTCTTATGGATTACATTCAGGTTGTTGTATAGAAATTCTGGCACTCATAATTTTGGTTAAAATCTTACAATAGTTGAGTTAGCGCGATCTACCTGCATTAGCAGAAACTTCTTTGCAAGACATATTTACCAGCTCAGAAATATACTAAAACACACCCAATTTATGGTGTACAAAAATACTATTTTACCACAACCCAAGTTGGCTTATGCAATATTGTCAAGGTTGATAGTACTTGGATCCACAATGACATTTCCAGGACAGTAGATGATAGGTTTCTTCGCCTTCGATGGTGGTTTCATAAGTATTGGGAGAAACCACAAGAGCAGCAGTGCAAGGTCTGCAATTGTAGCACCTGTCTGCGCATCTTGGTGGCCTTGAACCCAACTTCATTCTCCTCCCATCAGATAAAACCATAGTGAAAGCCACCTTACTGTTTGCATGATCAGATTCTAATCCAACGATAAAATGCCAAATATAATCAACAACTATGATCATATGATATCTCAAGAAGATGTGAACTAATCCAAAATCATTTTTATAAATAACTTACCTGATTCGAAGGCAAATGCAGGTGATGAGAGGAGTATGAAAATGAGTGCGAGCTTCTTCATATTAGAGAATGAACTATAAGGAGAGAAGGGTGCAGCTTATGTTAAATAAAATGGTTCGGTTGAATGATGAATTCTCCAATTGCCCCAGAGAGCGTGCCCACTCTAATTTATTGTTGCAGGCCTGTTCTTCCTTTTTGTTGCTATAAAAATGGGGTCCTAAAAATTAAACCAACTGTTCTTTCTAACATCAAACTGAAACTGATCTACTTTTTATAAGATGTAAACATAGTAAATATGTTTTAGACATCAATGGTTCACAGTGTATACATTCTTTTTGAAGCCTAAGAATGGTTAGAGAAATCATTACATGACAAAGAGGTTTGTGTTTTAAGTCGAGAGCATGGCGTAGGGTGGTCTTGCAATCTCAGTGTGACTGACATTAGACTTAATGCAGCCTGCATTGCTAATTTATTGTTATGTAACAGCTCTATCAACTTGTCCTTTTATTCTTCAATGACATTGCCAGCTCCCAACACTCTTGTGTTTTCACATCACATGGTCCTCTTCAAACTGATTTATATAAATGCAGCCAGCTCCCAAATTAATAAAATCTGTAGCACATTTTCTTGAATTTTGGGTAAAAAGTATGGATGGTACGAGTAGTTTTTATATGATAATGGCTGCTATTTCATTCAAGCTCCCACTTTTGACAAGAAACCAAAGACCAGCTACTATCTGATGGAGCGTATTTATACGATCCATTATTGTCTTATTTCCATCTATTTATATGTTTTGTTTGTGAAATATTATATTTTTGTAATGTTTTACATTTTAGGCATATTTAGACTGCAAGAGAACTTTTCATTCATATAGAGCATATTAGGCGCATTCGGATCACGAACATAAAAAATGAGTTAGATTTAAGGTTGGATGACATCACGCTGACGTCAGCCATGGACGCTGAAGAGTTTATTCCGTGGACGCTGGAGAATATTTTAATAGGGTCAGCGGAATAATTTTTTAGTGTATGCGGATCTATCGAACTCCATTTTAATTATTGCGTTTGTTGTAATATTTTGTAGGAGTAATTAATTTCCTTTATAGTTTTGGGAATTGAGTTTCTTGTTATGAATTACATGCTTTGTTATGAATTACATGCTTTGTTATTTACTTGACTTAGTCTAGAGGTGAAATCGGGTAATAAGACATATAACTAGGATTAGATAAGATCCCCTTTGACCCAACCAATTGAACCGATTTTTAATTTTTCAAAAATCTCATATATGTTAAGGTTCAAACCCTAGACCCCTTTCAATGTTCCAGAAACTCTTACCATCCGACTTAATCCATTTATTTAACTCTTTGTGAGAATTAAAATTCGTAAATATACTTTTGAATTTGTATATACATTTAAATATTATATACTTGATATAAGCATTGATCCAGGATCGACCCGAGTTGACCCTCTAACCCGATGACCCATTAACATGGCCGGGTCGACTACCGGGTCGGGTTTCACAACACTGAGCGGGATTATCTAATTAGAACAATTATCATTCGCTGGATTGATGCATTTTGATCAATAATTATAGGTTGTAACAAGATTCTCATAACTGTCTGATGGAGCGTATTTATATGATCTATTATTGTCTTATTTCCATCTATTTATATGTTTTGTTTGTTAAATATTATATTTTCGTAATGTTTTACATTTCAGGCATACTTAGACTGCAAGGAAGCTTTTCATTCGTATAGAGCATATTAGGCGCATTCGGATCATGAACATGAAAAAATGAGTTAGATTTAAGGTTAGATGACATCACGCTGATGTCAGCCATGGATGCTGAAGAGTTTATTCTGTGGACGCTGAAGAATATTTTGATTCAATAGGGTCGGCGGAATAATTTTTAGTATCCGCGGATCTATCTGGCCCAACCAAGTTCAGGAACTTCAGTAGCATATAAATAGGGTTTTAACCCTAATTCGCAAAGGACGGCTAGCACCCATTTCGAACTCCATTTTAATTATTGCGTTTGTTGTAATATTTTGCAGGCGTAATTAATTTCCTTTATAGTTTGGGGAATTGAGTTGCAACATTGTATGAGACCATTGAATAGAATGTTTTAATTTAGTGAATTATGTTCTTGTTATGAATTACATGCTTTGTTATTTACTTGACTTAGTCTAGTGGTGAAATTAGGTTTATATCAATTGCATGATACCTAATTGGATTCTCATATTAGCAAAGGCTAGCAAGCAGTGGAACTATTGTGTTGGTTTGATTAGGTAATTGTTAAATCTTCTTGAAACTCTAGCGGGTAATAGGACATATAACTAGGATTAGATAAGATCTCTAGCGGGACTATCTGATTAGAACAATTATCACTCGCTGGATTGATGCATTTTGATCAATAATTACAGGTAACAAGATTCCCATAACTGTGTTTCTCATTTATTAGTAAACCTTTAGTTGTTAGCTATTAATCACTCTCACAAACCCCTTTTAAAACTAGTAGTACAAACTCTAAAACTAAATTACTTTCCCTTGGGTTTGATCCTACTTATCGATATACTAGTGTTTAGTAGGAAAGATTTGCAGCGTAAACGACGCGCTGTCAACTTTTGCTGTTGTTGCTGGAAAACAACTTTAGTTTAAGAGTTTTAGTTAAAAAAATTAATTTTTTTATTTGAAAAACATTTGACTTCGTTATAAAGGCTGATGTAGGAATACAAAATGTGGAGCGTTTGGATGATGGTGTAGAAAGACAGAATGAGAATTTACTATTGCCACCAACATAGGACCTACATCCACAGAATCCACCGCTACTGCAGTACCCTCCACCACATCAATATCAGCCTCATAACATGCCTCAACAACAACAATACCAGTCATCCTCATCCTTTCCAATGGGAAAGAAGCACATCTTTTGCCCAAAATATGCAGATGGCAAAAAGATTGTGACACCTAAAGCAAACACAAATGGCAATAACATCCTCATCGCTAAACAATTCATTGAGCATCTACATTACACAAGAAACTAGTTACATCTCTCAATGAAAGGCCAACTAGTAGGGGAATGTTGTCACTATATCAAGCTGCTTCGAATTGTGATTTTCGGGTGTCATTAACGAGATTTTGATAGATTTGGTATATATCTCCAACAACGCTTGTGAATCCCACTTATATTTTGAGATGTACCTACAGTTTACGATTATGCCATGCTTCGTACGGTGTCCTACCATCAAGACTCTTTGTTAGCGCTCTATTAAGTATATAAACAGCAGTATATATCGCCTCCCCCCAAAATGTGTCTGGCATTCCATACTTTTCAGCAGACAGCGCGCCATCTCTACCACCGTTTGGTTCCGACGTTCAATAACACCATTAATTTGCGGCGAAAAGGGAGCTGTAGTGCAATGCTTAATGTCATTCTCCTCACAGTAACAATTACCTACCAATGTAGATGGCTTGATCGGACCACATAAGTCAATATGAAACAACTCTAATCCATGCTTGGCGTGATACACTGAGGCTCTCAGAAATGCGACACGGTGTTACTTTCCAATAGAACATTCATCACAAACTTGTTCAAGGCGATCAATTAATGGTACGCGAATAGCCATATTTTTTATGTACCAAGTTACCCAATGCACGAAAATTAAGATGACCTTGTCTATCCTGCCACAACCATGCTTCATCATACAATTTTGATAGGATTAGATTCTGATAAATTTATTGACAAAGTATACAATCTGTTCTTAGATCACGTAACTCGTGCTACTAAAGCTTGATCTCGGTCAAACACACACATCTTTTCATCTTTAATCTTAACCTTGCAACCTCCTTCATCTAGCTGTCCCAAACTTATGATATTACTTCGCAGTTTAAGTATGTAGTAAATCGCACTCAGAACCCTAGACTCCTTGTTGTGATATTGAAACAATATGGAACCATATCCACAAATTTCAGTCACTGACCCATCCCCGATCCTACTGACCCTTTCACCGTTTCATCAAGAGATGTGAACCTTTCTTTGGATCTCGTCATAGCTACTTGGGCCTGTGTCAAGTTACCAAACTCCTTTCTGTTATGTTCATTGTCTCTACAAGTTTGGGCAACTAAAGACCGGCCATCATCAGCTTTGATCAGATGCATCTCTTCTTGATGTTTACGTCGAGGTTCAGAATATTCTCTAACAAACTGACCATAAGTGCCATAGTTATGACACTTCCCTTTCCTTGCTGGTTTGTTGCGTGAGTTTCCAGACATGTTGCTGCTACCCTCATGATTGTTTTCTTGTTTGTGGCCTTTATCCTTACTACTTCCTCGTTTTTTCTTTGTTGGATGTTGCCACACCATACTCTCCCTTTTTACTTTAGCCAACCACTCTTCCTTAGTGAGAAGTAACTGATCACCATATCCTCCATCATCTAAACAACCGTTTCATCCTCAGTTTTATCGTCAAAAAACGAAGGTTATTAACTAGACCAGCGATCCGCATCGAAATATCGTTTATACTTTAACCATCCTTGAATGTAATCGCTTCGAATTCTTTACGAAGCCTCTGTGTATTGGCTTCACGCACTCGATTGACACTCATCCGTTGTGTCTTGATAGTTTCCTATGCTTCTTTTGCGCTATCCTTCACAAACTGTGTTGACAACATTTCTGGCGGTAGAGCATGAAAGATTGCTGATAAAGCCATCTGATCACCACGTGATTTTGCATCACCAGGGTCAATAGCTTCCTAGAGCCCTTGTGCTTGCAAGTTAACTCTCATCAAAAGTGCCCATTCAGCGTAGTTCGTGCGTGTCACCATAGGGTACACCACCGTTCCTCTTGTCTCCTTCAAAACGCCGCACGATAACTTTTTCCCAACGCTGCTATTACTCCCCTCTATCTTTCCTTTGCCTGCCATTTTTCGAAGGATTTAAGCATCATTCTGATACCAATTGTTGGTCCCAAATCTGATAAACTTCAACGCTGAAATAATATTTACCCAAAAGCATACTATGCTTCTCTTTATTCACACACTTAAATACACAACATGACAGTTACCGACTAAACAGCAAATTCAACAAACACATCTGTTCAAACTATAATTGACATCATACTTATCAAACAGACAAATACTTTATAAATAACATGCTTAACTTCAACACTATTTAGAATGGATGGTGTTTCAATATTACTTCAACTAGTTTGTAGCTGTATACGGTTTCAATCATGGTAAAGAAATGCAAAGGTCTTAAATCACAATTAAATTAAATATTGTGAAGTATGTAATTAGCTGTTGTACGTGTAATGTATTGCATGTATATTTATTGGAGTCTGGACAGTAATATAAACATGAGGCAGGCCAGACCCTGCGAGTTGGCTTGTTGTGCCTGTGCACAAGGCCCAATCTCGATAAGGGCCTCATAGTAATTAATTACGAGCCAACACAATATTTTGATGATTGGCATATTGGTAATGGGAGGGAGGTTCAATTACGACCCCTCAAATCTGTGCGATCCGTGCGACCCCCATATGGCACCGTTGGATCAACGTTGCAAATCTGCAAATCATGTTTTTGTCAAGTTTTTTTGTTTAGCTAAATGCATATATGCAAATGGAATGTGCATATAGTTTAAGTCAAACGTGCAAATAGAAGTCGGTCAATTTGCACAAATGCAAGGGGTCGCAAAGGAACCGAACCCTTGATAATGGTCTATGTTTGCTTTCCAACAGTCCTGGTTCGAACCCCCTTTCTACTAATTTTTGTAAAATCGGGCTTCTATTAGTTATGTCTAAGCCTACTTAACATACTTTATTACATTTTAATTAAAGTTTTAACTTTTATAAGCAAAATTAATGTCCTAAACTATATTTTGACTGAAATTCTTTATCAAATATAATCTTTATATATGAGGGTTTGTTATTGCAAAAATTGGCCCTAAAACTATTTTCAGAGCTTGGATAGTATTCGCTTTTGTCTATTTAAAATTGTTTTATATTTTTATATTTGATTTAATTCTAGTCTTAAGTTTGTACGGATAAAGATAAGCTCAATTATTATTTCATATTAAAAATGTACAAATGTAATAAAAAAATATAAATATGCTTTAAACAATATTATTTTTAATGATGAAACAATCCTAAAATTATTTTGTTCGCACAGGGCCCGAAATGTTTAGGACCGGGGCTGGATTGAGGTGTCTAAAAATCTCATAGTGTTGAATCAAATGACAATGGTTCCCAAGAGTCAAATCATCAGATCAATAGAAGCTAAAGCGGTATAGGATCAGAACATTATTTTATTAGCCAGCAGTATCTGAAATTTAAATTGTGACGGAGGGTAAATGTACGCCTGATTTCAAAGCATACATTTCAACAAAAACAGTTCAAACATATTGTCATGGTCCATGTACATACAATGAGTCCGGGGTTGGTATTTATACATGTTCATATGTTTGTGATAGGATAGAGCTTCTTTAGACATACAACTTACGTTATATTGATCAGTGTTTTACATGCTGTTATTTATAGTTGCTATTTAAAATGGAAGGAGGCTCTGAAATTAATCAGTGGCCAAGTCAATCATTATGCTTTTCTTTGCACTATAGGGCAGGGCATCTTGAGATTATACAGGATCAACTTGAATATCTAAAATTTGTGGTGATACTATGAACATCAAAAAACCAAATAGCTCTTTGAGCATCTGTATTATAAGCTGCATCGAATATTATGTCAAATATTATGATATATGTCTAAAACATTTCAAATAAACATTAGGAAAGCAAACATTACACCTAATGGAATTCAATCAACTGCTGACCATTAAACCTTCTCCAGCAGACATGTAATGAGGGAAGATAGGACATCTGAAACAACACAAATTTCAGACAACAATATGCATGAATACAATAAGCATCTGAAAGCATTCATTAACTTCCACCCAAAACCTTTTCCTATTTATTGTTTACTTGCGAGTAGCAAATAGCCGTGGCACTCAGCCTTCAATGTGAAATGTTTTCAACGAATGTGAGGAGAGAATGCATCAAATCATGTAAACAAAATTCCTCAAATCTTTGACTACTTACGCTGTTTTCTTACACAGCAAAGGTAGTTTAAAACAGATATATCCCACAACATTTTTGTAGAAACAGCAAGTTCCACGGTCATGGTGGCCAATCTCACAATTATTTCATCAAAAATTGTTTTCAGAAACTATAAAACCTTGACAAATAAGACGCCTGGCTCACCATGGACTTATCAGTAAGACATAAATATTTTTTCAAGAGCTCGTTGCCTTCTCTAAAGCCTCTTTTAATTGCCCACTCTTGTATGCATCTGAAAACACAAAAGTGGAAGACATTTCAAATGTCGTGCTAGCCATAAAGTGAAACCTCCTCATACATCGTAGTAAAAAATCACATAAACTTACCAACAGTTATGTCGCATCCACCAAAGAATTCTCCATTGATATAGAGCTGAGGAAATGTGGGCCAGTTGGAATAGTCCTTCATCCCTTGACGTAGTGCCTCGTTGTCAAGAATGTTAACAGTTTCAAACGGAACGTTTAAGGACTTAAGAATTTGCACCACCTGGTTTGAAAATCCACACTGTGGAAAGTCCTTATACCCTTTCATAAAAAGAATCACTTTGTGTGAGGAAACAACTTTGTCTAAAGTGGCCTTCAGTTCAGGAGTTATAGCAGAATAGCAGCGAATGGAAGGAATCCTCATAGAGACAGAACCAATAGCTTTACCATCACCAATAGTCAACATGCGCCGGGCAGCAGTTTGAGAATACAGACGGAATATCATACGGCGGTCAGTGACTGGTACAGCAGCAACAATTTTAGCTCGCATCATGACTGATGAGATTCGTGCCTTGGAAAAGGCTGAAAGAATTGAACGAATCTCCATTGCACGAGCCATATTAAGCTATGAATCTGACTGGGTCTTCTTTACTACTGTTTGGTCTATAGCCTGTTTAAACAAGTTCATAATCTTAACATTTCTGAAAAGAAAAATAAATTGAAATACACAAAAAAGCCCTAGAGACTAGCAAATAGTCTTTGCTAAAAACTGCAAATTCAATTCAATCCAATACAACAAAAAATCGATCCGAATTCCTTAACTGATGAAACATGAATGATACAAAAAGAGTTGAATGGGAGGAGAGGTTCGTTTGACGTATTTACCTGCCGCTGTTGATCGATTTCACCAAGAGGTTGAGACGGCGAATTCGGATTCGAAATTTGACGACGGATGGATGAGTTTCAATGGTGTCTAGGGCTTACGGGGTTTTTATCTTTGGGGATCCGGAGGCAGACGGCTTGACCGGTACCCGACAAAGAAACGGGTTGATTTGAATGATTAAAATATCAGATGATATTGGGATCGGATCAAGAGAGAATAAGTTTTTGTAAGACGAGATATAATATCAATCGCTGATTTGATTCATTTGACGTTTGATAATAAGATATTTTTAATTAAGTTAGGTGGTTGAATTTGCAAAGTACGCGGACGGTCGGATTTGATGGTTAATTGTAGATTAAATCTCATCCGTTGGATAATTAGTAATCAACGATCGATATTGTGTCTCACCGTCGCACAAATATTTATACGCCATTCTCAAACTTTTCCCTATAAATTCAACATACATCAAGTATCAAGAAAATACACATCAAGAATCGAAAAATACACATCAAATATCGAAAAATACACATCAAGTATCGAAAATACACATCAAGTATCGGAAAAAATACACACCAAGGATCGAATAAAATACATAACGAAAAAATACACATTAAATATCGAGAAAAAATACACATCAAGTAGTAGGTGGTGACCTGGGTGATCTAATGGTCATGTTCTAGTTCTAATTATTAAGAGCGTTTAGGTTTGAGTCAATAAGTATATTAGTACTATTTCCATATTTTGTGAGCAAAATTCCTGTTTTGTAGGAGGTGTTGTTTTTTTGCTTCCTCCCCGCTTCATGCGTGGAGGCTTGTGGTTCTTGCAGATGTTGTATGTAATATTATGTATCCTTACTTCGGTTAGATTAATGTCACATATGAGTTAAGATAAAAAAACAAAATAGTTTTGGTGAGGTGATGAGATTTAATCTCAACCGTAGATTAGATTAATATATCGGTTGATATTAAATTGATTTTATAAAAAATTAATACAAGTTCAGCGGCAATAGATTTCATCGCTCTATATTCTGTTTCAGTAGAAAAATGTGATACAATTGGTGATTTTTTTGGCGAACCGAGATATTAAATTATTTTCGAGGAATTTGCAAAAACAAGTGGTAGAACGAAGAATGTCTTTACAAACTGCTTAATCTAAATCACTGTAACTTATTAGCGTAGTGGATGATTGGCGAAAAAGATGATTACATGTGGTTTGAGTCCTTGAATTTACCGCAATAATCGCTAGGGTTGACCATACAGTTAATGCAAGCATTGACGTGATGCAATTTAGTAGATAAACAAAAGAATTTATAAAATTAGGGGTGACCTAGTGTCGAACCCAAGAGAACAGTGGAGTTAAGTTATACTTTAAAATCGTTTACTAGTTTTCAAAATAGTTCTTAAGTGTTTTGTTTATTTTAAAGGCAATGTTTGGAAAAAGGGTTTTGTTATCAAATATAAAAACTATGACAAAGATGAGAATCCTGACGAGCACGTCGTTGAGTGCTGCAAATTTGTCCCGACTCTCCTCACTAGTATAGTATTGGCAAGCTGGGGTCGAATCCACAGGGAACGGTGGAAGTCTCTTTTCAACTACAAACTAAGATTGGGTTGTGCGTGAGTTTTAAAGAAAGAAAGAAAAAACTGCTGCGCAAGTACAACTGGCGCACACACAGACAGCAAGTATGAAAGACGCAAACAAATATGCAAGAGATGAATCCGGTTCAGATTCTTCACTATGAACTCTATGTTTTATCCTTGGTCACTAAAGGCACATGATATAATTGTCCACGTAGATTAAGGTCCTGTCACAGCTTAATAACCTACACATACATTCCGGTCAAGGTTTGTATGATATTACTACTCAATCTAGTCTAGTCAATAACGAATCCGGTCAAGGTAGTTACTGCCTATTCTAGTGTTACTCCTATCATTCACAGTCACGTACTTCTGATAGTTTAACTATAGATACTAGATTCTACAACTAAGTCTGCGGTGCAAGGCTTCGCTTAATTGTCTAACCTAATTATCATGCAATGGAGTGCGGAATAATAATACTAGACTTGATCATGTAAATTAAGAACAAGACCTCAAAAACATATTATTCATAGATCCAAATCCAAACCGAAATCAGTAAGTTAGCTAGACATACTGATCGAATACATCTCAAGAATAATTATAAGACAACTAAATAACAAGACAAATCTGGATGCTGCGTCGTCAGGCTCGCGTGACAGGTTGTGCGCACGTCTTCGCCGGAATTCTGCTCTGCGCCGTCAGCTCTCTCTCGTGCTGTTTGTGATCTCCATAAATCTTTGTATTTATAGCCTTGCCTCCTAGGGTTTCCACGAATATTTAGGCAAGGATATCTGTAGGAAATCATCTATATCTCTAAAAATCAGCTTAGGAAATATTAAATCTCCAAAAACTGAACTTAGAAATATTCTCGCGCGTGATGACGTCATCGTCCCGAATATCTCGCTATCTGCTGACGTCACCGTTTTGCTGTCTTCTGCGCGTTCTTCACTCGCGCGCCATGTTGCTCGCGCGCCAGCGGCCTTTTGTCTGTTGTTGTTGCCTTGTTATCTTTTTGCTCGAGATTCAGCCTCCTTGTTGCGTTTTCATTCTAACTCTTCTTTAAGACCTGAAATACAAAACTACACCAAAAGCGTAGTCTTATACCACAATATGTTAGAATAAAAGCAGTGTAAAGGACATAAAATAGCGTACAACTGCACTCTATCAAATCCTCCGCTAATACTTATGGTTTCACTCGAGCAAGATATAGATTATAGTTATGAATTTCCTTCTTGATGACAATTTAATCTAGAACGTATAGTTATATGATAATATAAATCCTCACTCCCGAATGTTGGATTTATATTATAGAATTTAGACTGAGTAGCATTAGCATACGAATCATCACTCCCGAATGTTGGACTCGCACGTAAACATCTACTCGACTTGCTTCATTCCTCCCGGTGTTTTCACTAATCTGTCCAAACACGCTTAATAATACATTCATGCACCAAATATACTCACTGCTCCCGCTTTGCTAATATACTCGATCTAATGATTGTATGGATTCCAAAATAGTCTAAGTTCACCTCCCGATCCTTTCCTAGAAAATACTACTCTTCTAGACGTTTTGTCAGGACACCTAGACGTAGTGCTCGGGTATGATTCAGCACACATAATAGTCATACAAGAATTGATTCATGTAAATTAGATAATCATGTTCTAGTTATTCATAAGCATTAGGGATTCATCAAATCCCCATCATAAGGAAACTACTCACTCATCTCGAGTGAGAATGAAAACATATTCAAATGATTGTAAATAAAACAAGAGTAAAAGTTTAGAAATTCTCAGTGATTGATGTTCCACAGGCGAGTTCCAAGCTGCTGCTCTTCTCCTTGTTCGTGTAATGGTAGCTCGAGTACAAAGTAAAGTTGGATGGTCTTGTGTAATTCAAACGGTCCTCGAGCTCTCTCTAGCTTTCCCCACTTGGGTACTCGACTACTCTCAATCACTTGAACTCTAGGGTTTCTCCCCCGGTTCTCTCTTCTTTGTGTCTCTTGTGATGTTTATATAGTGAAGAGTAATCCAAAGGGTCGAGTAAATCAAAGGTCTAGCTTATCCACTCGCATTAAATGTATAAATGGAGAGAGTCCATACGAAGAGTCTTGGTCACGTGCTGACTTGCTCGAGCAGTGTCTTCACTCGGTCGAGTAACATGAGTCTTTGACTTGTTTTAGCTCGAATCAAGTACTTTAGTACATTCGGTCTAAGTATTGCAGAAATGCTCCGAATTATGTCTGATTTAGGCCGAATTCACGTGTTTTTCCTCATATTTCCATGTATGCTCCTTCGTAAACATTAATCAAAGTATCAAAAGTAATATATTTTACGTTCTAATCATGGGAAATAAGCATGAAAGTAGGGGCTTAAAATAGACATTTCTAACACTGATCAAGCATCTTTTGACAGATAAAATTCATAGCTAAAGATATATCAGATCGAGCCAGGGATAGATATTGAATTCCACCGTCAAAGCTGGAGAAATGTGAGACATCCTAATAATGATTAGTGTAATTTTTGAGTGGCAATCGTGGGTGATGGCAAGTGCGACATGCAGACAAACAATTCTGCACCATGAAGAAGTTTAGAAGCATATTTACTCTGATTTACAAAAAGTCCATTTGTTGTATGTCGTACTTGGATTTCCAAAAGGTTTTGGAGTCTCCGAGGTTTTTAAGTTTGAAATCGGAGCTGAGAGATATTATTAGGTTACTAAGATTATATCATCGACATATATTAGAAGGAGGATGATGTGACTTGAAGTGCGCGACACAAATAAAAAGGAATCATGCGTGTTGTAGAAGAATCCAAGTTTAAGTAGATAGTGACTAAACCGATGAAACCTTGCGCGTAAAGCTTGTTTTAGTCCATACAATGCTTTCCGTAGTACGCATGCGTGATTTAGTTTTTGAGCATCAATGAATTCACGAGGTTGTTATATGAACACAAAATTAGTAAGATTTCTGTGAAGAAAAGTGTTGCTGATATCAAGTTGACGCACGGTCTATTTCTGCAACCTCACCAGATTGAAGGCTGTTGGATCGAGGTTAGTTTGTACTTCTAGTCGTGAGGGTCGACTTGTCCCTCGATACGACTAGTCGCAGCGGAATAAACAACTGTAACTAAATGAACACAAGTAAATCAGTACTCACGATTTTAGGTGGAAACCCAACTGGGAAAAACCACCCCTTCCAGCAGCAACTGGAAGGATTTTCAACTTCAATCTTTATTAATGTCCTCGAACCGAATACACTTGAATCAGCTAGTACAACTCCTCGTCTACTACTGTTCTAAGCTGCACCCCTTGATTCTCAGGCACCAACTAAGTCGAAGTTCTTGCAGCAAGCCGTCTCAAGCTAGAAGTATCTAGCCTAACACTAAAAGCCCTCAACCAACGTAGTAAACGCGGTCACGCTCGCTCTCCTCGCTGCCGTTGCTCGTCTCCTTGTGCTTTGGTCTCGATCGCTCCTCTTGCTCTCTCACAAAGTCACACGGATGAAAGCTCCTGCTGCTGGCTTTTATACTAAGCCACTCCTTCCAAATCAAACCCTACAATCCATGCAAGATTCAATTAGGAAATATCATATATCTTCAAATCTTTGTTCAATACTTTATCTAAACTCTAAAAATCAGTTAGGATATTATCACAATCAATATAGGCAGTTAGAATATTATCACAATTGATATAATCAGTTTAGGCAACTAGATAATCTTCCCTGATTTTTCTCTGTCCGAAATATCAGGGACTGCCAACGACTTCAGACTAGTCGTTCAGTAAGTACAGTGAAGCACAATCTGCACACTCAATACACTAGTCAGTATTGATCACTTGTCATCATCAAAACCCCAAGGGTTCAACAAAGGCGCCAATCTTAGTTTTCAACTTAGGTGTGATTAATACTTTTAGTTTAGTTCAATGGTTCCATTTTATTTTATGTAAATTGAATGCACATGGAGTATAAGGCAACACACATTTTTCTGAAATAAAATACAACTATTTTTTAAAATATCGCTTCCGTTTTCTAGCTTTGATTCTGAGCTCGACATCGTTGCGCCAGCTTAGGTGGGCTTTTTGTGAGCAATTCAACATGGTATCAAGCGATGCTTAAAACAACTAGACTGTAGTTTTTCTTATAACTTGGCTAAATGTCCACCAACTTTTAACTTTGTTTTAAAATTCATTTACGTCCAATAAAATACATATTTGACTCTTGCGGAAAAAATTCCGATATCTGATTGTTGATGTCCATCATACTAATTTACTTTTTTTTTCATTGGGTGGGAAGAGTACACCAAGAATGCATACTTTAGATTGAGTTTTGTACACCAAGAATGCTCCACTCCCAACTCTTGCCTCTATTCTTCCTAATAACCTTGTCTGAATTGACGGATCTAATTTTTTGCTCTAGAAGACCCTCTTATCATCCACGATTACCTTGATGTGTCTCTACTTGGCACCTGAGATGCAAATTACCGAAGGAAAAGATTCATCAGCACACACACCATGCCCGATCTTGCTACCAAACCTAGTGGCAGTAAGATTAGCGAGTCCTAGGCGACTGTTTATTATTTTAAGTGACTATAGTGCTGAATTGTATGTTTTTAATGGTGCTGATTTTTGTTTTTTTCTTGGTTATAATGCTGAATTTTGTGTTCTTATTAGAAAAATTATTGCAAGAACGAAGGAAACATTTGTTTTGGTCTCCTTGTGCAGCCCATTGTGTTGATTTGATGTTGGAGGATATTGGGAAAATTCTTCGGATCAGGAATACTATTAAGAATGCTATATTCTTAAATAGTTATATTTACAATCATGTTGGTGTTTTGAATCTTATGAGAAAGTACACCAAGAAAAAAGAGTTGATTAGACCTGCAATCACAAGGTTTGCTACAACCTTTATCACTTTCAAGTCACATCATCAGCAAAAGAATAATTTAAGTCATATGTTCACTTTGGATGAATGGGCAAAGACAAAGTGGGCAAAGGAAGTGGGGGGAAAGTCGTGTGTTAAGATTGTTCTTATGGAAAGTTTTTGGAAAAATATAGTATTCTCACTTAAAGTCTCTGGTCCTCGTCGTCCTCTGCAGTTCGAACAGTCTGCTTTTCTCCGAGCATTTTAGGTTTGCATTTTGTCTTCAAGCCATGAGGGATGTTTGCTTCTCCTTCGACAGAAATTGGGTTGCAGAGTTCCTCGTGAAGAGTTTGATTTCATGTTCGACTCTTGTTGGTTAGGTGTCTTACGACCTGCGCAAAAAATTGAATGAAATTTGCTTGGTAGTATGCATAAATGTCTTGTACGCAATTTATAATCCCACCGATCGGAGAAAAGGTAAATGAGGAACACAATTTTCAGGTGGGTAAATGAGAAACAAAAACATTAAGGTGGCAAAATTCAAAAAAATACTGCATTTTGACAATATTGAGACTTGGTTGGATGTTTGGATTACGAATGGGAAAGGTTTATCAAAGTCAGAGGTAATGTTTGAATTGGGATGATGCACATTGTTGTACTGGATAAAAATATTGGGTGGTTTACAAACTTGTGCAAGTTACTAGCAAAACTGGAGATGCCTTGTGCACACCGACACTTTTCTTACTCGTCGAATGTGCTCATGAATCCGCCAATGAAGCCAGCTCCATTGCAGTCTCCACATAGTATCTCCTTTTTACTTCTGGAAATTAAAACTATTTTAGGGACACTACGTATGATATGCCTCAAAAAGTGAAATTCCTCATGTTTTACCTGCACAACCAACATATAGCACCAGCCTTAAACCGTCCATTAAAGTGATCCTCAGAGTTCACTCCTGAACCCTTGCATTGCGAGCAAGCCACAGCACCTATCGACATATCATTCGGAAAATAAAATACATCAGTATATAAGATATATATTAGATGAAAGATTTCATATTTCAGTTGCTTGTTCTCTCTAGTGTAATCTTATACAGCTTATGCCGAACATCAAGTTATCTTTCCTATCCAACAAACAATTTCCAGTACTACAGTACGCACATATTGTCACGCACAGACAATCACTGGGTTGATTTGAAAGTAATAAAGAGGAGCACCAAATACAAATACCAAGAGAGGAAATACCGTTTCCTTCACACTTAGCGCATAAGATGCTTCTTACTTTGACTGTTTTATTATCACCAGTTGCCTGTTGAAGACAAAGTTTAAATATGAAAATATGATTTCCTCAGACTTGTTATTCATGATATTCCTATCAATAAAAACAAAAGCAGTAATATATGCCGTTTAGTCGTTTACCTTAACCTCGAGGCTTGGAAACCTCTCGTTGTTGACTGAAACTTTCTCCGTTCTTAAGAAACAGTGTCCTGTTGAGACAACCACATTCACCAACAGCCCTGGAAATCAATTGATAACAACACATCAATCCATCATCAAAATCTTGATGAACAAGAGCATAAGCATCAAACTTACCTGGTTTGTTCAAGAATTGTACGCTTACAGGCAGTGGCATTACATTCATTGCTCCAGTACTCACCATTTTCCAGCTGACAAGAAAATTATTTCCTTCCTCTGAAATTGGATTAATTACATGTAGAAACATAGATGATGTGAAGAGATAAGGCCTACAACAGCAAAACTTTTTTGTACCGAAAATATCCCCAGAGTTTTTCAACCATATGATTCATCTACTGACATGGTTGGGAGGGTAATAATGTCATGTTGACGAATGATCCTGGAGCTAGATGACAAGAGTGATCAAGTGATGGATGGAGTAAAATAAGGCACAAATTGAGAGGGGAGGAACAGGTAGGGATGCACAAAACTCAGACCGGACCGGAAAACCGGACCGGACCGAAATTTCAGTTTTCGGTCCGAAACGAACCGATTCGGTTCGGTCCTCGGTCCTAAAATTTTCAATTTTCGGTTTTCGGTCCGGTCCGGTTCGGTCCCAACAAATATTCGGTCCGGACCGAGGACCGAATTGTTTATAGCTCGAACTCGATTTAAGCCCGATTAGAGCTCGAATTAAGTCCAATCTATCAAACCTACTAAAATATTTTAAATTCCACTCAAGCTCAATAAAACTCGATTTTCTCAAAAAAAAATTGAAAAATCGAGCTCAAATCAAGCTTGATTTCTCGAACTCAAATTAAGCTCAAGAAAGGTGTGAAATTCTGGAAGAATTCGTTCGCATTTTATTCACCTTTCTGTACTCATTTCCTTAACGTTCAGCGATGTGGGATCACGGTCCGCGGTCCCTTAAGGATTTTTTTCCGAGGACCCTTAATAATTAAATTAATTATTAAGGGTCCGCGAAAAGAAATCCTTAAGGGTCCGCGGAATTAATTTCAACAGGGATTATTCGGTCTTAGACCGGACCGGACCGAATTTGGACCGGACCGAATTGGTTCGGTCCGGTTCGGTCTTCGGTCCCTTTTCTATAAATAATTCGATCCGGTCCAGACCGAATGTGCATCCCTAGGAACAGGTATATGTTCCTTAACATTTTAACGGCTTCTTTTCCACACATTGTACAGCTTTGGTTAATGGGGGCTCTACCAAAAACCAATTTAACCCGAGTATGAAGAGATGGCAGGATGGGAGCGCATAAGCACACATCCATCAGTGAAGTTTCGAATGACATGAATATCGAAATAAAATGTAGATAAATGGGTAAAACCACAATCCAGCTGAACATATGGAAATGACATTATGCATTGCGGAGTAAATCAGGTGTAATCTGATCACATCGACCTGTGTTCCAGTATACATTTCAAAAGCACTAACCAGTCAAATGAGGAAGAACAAAGAACTATGTGAACCTTTTTCAATCATTGGAATAAAAAATTGGCAAACCTTAACTCACGGCCTACAAACAATTAGCAAACAATGTTATAAATACCAAGACAAAATTCACACCTGAGAAACTCAGTGCACCTAGCAGCTAGCAGACACCAAGAATTAGAGCAGTGAACTACAATTCCAGCCTTTAACATCTGTATTTTGAACTTTTATAGCTACTTGGCAAAAGTTGTTTACAGTTTATGACATCTGAGCTTGTTCTCATGGATTACATTCAGGTTGTTTGTATAGAAATTCTGTACTCATAATTTTGGTTAAAATCTTACCAATAGTTGAGTTAGCGCGATCTACCTGCATCAGCAGAAACTTCTTTGCAAGACATATTTACCAGCTCAGAAATATACTAAAACAACAACCCAATTTATGGTGTACAAAAATACTATTTTACCACAACCCAAGCAATTTCTCTCTCCTCTGATTTCGAATTTCTCTCAACTCCACATGGCACAATCTGGACTCCAAAAGCAAACCCAACCAACAGCCACGATGGAGGTTTCAGGGTCTCACCCCTTAATAGGGGTCTTAAAAGAGCATCCCTCTTTCTTATTAAGTATCCATCATTAACACCATTAAGCTCCTCATCATGAGAATTTCACCAATGGATATCTCTATATAGGGAAAGTATCTCATGGAACCCTTCCCTTTCCATGAATCCGTGGATCTCCTTCATCACCGTTGGATCGTGGATTGAAATGGATTGAGGGAGCGACACGTGGATGGGTTAAATACATATTTATTATGTGACCAAGGGTATTATAGTCATAGTTAGGAATTAGTTTGTATCAAAATGTTAGCATTAATTGTTGACAGCAAGTGTGTTGATGCAATTAATGTGGTGATGTGTTAGTTTTTGGATGCATTAAATGTGCGATGTGTAAGTTTTTGGAATGCATTAAATGTGATGTGAGTTTGTTGATTTTAGTTTCCCACCCATTTTAGTCACTCCTTGAAGCTCAAACTCAACCGTTTGACCATCATTTTTCTCACCCATCTTTTTTCACACCCACCATAATAAATATTTAATTTTTTAAAAATAAAAAATAAAATGCAATCACGTAACATAAAACATAAAATGCAAAGACAAAATGGAAACACACGTTCTTCAAACATGGAATGCAAATACAAAATGCAAACACAAAATGCAAACCTAAAAATGCAAACACAAAATGCAAACATAAAATGCAAACATAAAATGAACAATCTATAGCAAATCAAAATTCAAACAAGTAAACAAAACTGAACAAGACATACGAAAATATAACGCGATCCAAAATAATAAACAACATACAGTTACCAGTTCACTCAATCGACATCTGTTGTAATATGAATCAGAATGAAAACATTAAATTCGAAAGTGCAAAGAGAAATACAGACAGTGAAAATAAGAAATGCACATACGAAATGCACATATCGAAATGCACATACTAAATGCACATACAAAATACTGCGTCAATTGGGTTGCACAGACAAAATGCACATACAAAATACAAGATGCCATTTGGGTTCAAAAAATCAACAATCATACACAAAAAAACAACTGCTTAAGAAGTTAAGATTCATCTGTTGAATACAATTGAAGAAGCTTTCCGATGGCCAGTGCTCCGTCCTTCACTCTGCTACTCCTCAGACCTTCACCAAAGCTCCAACCTTCCGTTCAATTTCCGACACCCACTTCCTCAGACCTTATCCTCCAACAAACCCATCTCGCCACTCTCCGCCAATCGGACCGCTACCCCCCCCTGTTCCCAAACCCAGACCTCCACGTCCTCCTACGTCGACGACTCACAGATTAATCCAATTCCATAACAACCGTCACCAAAGCTCCAACCTTTCGTTCAATTTCCGACACCCACTTCCTCAGACCTTATCCTCAACCCCCAATTCCATAACAACCGTCACCAAAGCTCCAACCTTCTGTTCAATTTCCGACACCCACTTCCTCAGACCTTATCCTCCAACAAACCCCATCTCGCCACTCTCCGCCAATCGACCGCTACTCCCTCCCCTGCTCCCAATCCCAGACCTCCACGTCCTCCTTTAACAACACTCTCATCCAATAGCCGCCGCCATGTCTTTCCTGTCCCCCACCCACCACCACATTCCTCCTCCGCCGCAACCCTAATCGACCCAACACCTACAAGCCACTCTCATCAAATCCTACTCCGTACCCTTAACCCAAGACGATCTAAAAAAGCTCGCAGCAGACAAAGCAGTTGAGTTCGTGTTCAGAATCTGGTAAGTTCATGTTCGGAATCTGGACCGGTGTCGACGAAGTCGCTTCATCCACGCCGCCCGATATCGGGAGAGTTCGAAACCCTAATTCGAGAGGGGAAGGACTGAGGAGGAGGAAAGGGATCGGCGAGAGGGGAGAGAAGGTTTAAAAAATGAGTTTTGAATTAGAGATAGGTATGGGTTGTCAGTTTGTATATTACAGACAGATTTGATGGGTTTATAAAATGACACATATACCCTTATAGACACAAACTAAGCTAACTAGTCATCCAAATCAAACCAAACCATATTTTCTACCACAAGGACACGTGTCTAATTATAAGCCATACTATCTAACATATGGACGGTGATAAAGGGGGGATCCACGGATCCATAGATTTGAAGGGTTCTAGGGGATACACCCTCTCTCTATATAAGGCGTCTTCTTTATTAAATCTCTCACTCTCTTGAGAATTCACCAATCAATCATCTCCATGCAACTCCACTTAAACGAAGTTTCATTTGATAAAAGAAGGCAATAGCTCAAGGAGTATAACACGAGGACTTGAAAAGCTAAGTAAAATTTAGTCTGACTCAAAATAATAGAAAGATACAAAAATAACGAAAACCGAATCATTTGTTCGCTTAGCACTACGCTATAATTGAAAAACCGATAATGAACTAAACAAAATGAGACATAAAACGTGAAGATTACAACATAGAAACGTGGATGAAACTGTTGGAAGCAAACAGTCAAGCAAACACCTGCGTGGATGCAAGTAAGCAAACAACGAGGAAGGAAGCAAACAAGCAGGTGCGTGGAAGCAAGCAAGCAGGTGCGTGGAAGCAAGCAAGTAGCTGCTTAGAAGGGGGAGACTACAAGAACCACTTACCAGCCACGCACGGCGGCGACGGAAGCACTCACCAGCCACACATAGAGACGACGGAACCACTCATCATAAACAGACATGAAATACAGAAGTTCCCTCATGAAGAAGAAGAGTTTCTAAAAATTCTCTCATACATGTGGTTGAGCCCCAACAAACTAGATGCCGAAAACAATTGAGTTTACACCGCTCTTGTGGTTGTATAATTTAAAAACACAGTAATTATGTGGTTACCATGATTTAAGGAAATGAATATGTGAAAATCTTTTTGAAGAATATATGATGTGTGAATCCTAAAAAACCTTTTGTAATTAAAGATAAGATTTGATCATATTATTTTTAACCGTTTGATTCAAGTTGGTGGATGGCTGCAATATGATTATCATTTTTACGAAAACTAATTGTTTTTATTTAAAACATACTCTTAATTAAATATTGGAAGTATTCACTCAATAATCTATGACCATCAGACCGCCGCCCTTCTACACAGCATTTTATAATCAATTGCCTAAATACTATTGGAGTAAATTTCTTCTTGTGTTAGGGTTATAAGAGATTCCAGGCTCTGCCTCCATCCAAACTATACACCTTTAACCTTCCAAAAAACATTACAACAATGAGAATGACCTTCCCTTCATCACTTAATTTCCCAGATAATCCGATCCATTTATCTACACAACTCTCGTCCGGTGACAGCTTTCTTCCACAGCTATAGCCAGTTGAGAAACCCACATTCCCATATGCACTGCAACATTAGGATATTTAAAGCTTTCAGTATCATTTCCATAGTAAAATTTCATCATTTATGAAACATCAAGTTCATCCGACATTGCGAAATTTCAAATTCACTGAAGTTTCTTATTAAGGAAAATACCTGATAACTTCTACTACAATGTTCAGAACACTGAAGTTGATAGGATCTTCCTTCATCTTGTTCCTCTCAATTATACAGACAAGTATGACAAATATAGCCAAATACGATATCTGTGAGAAAAATAAGTTTCTACTCAAGATCGAGGCGCTTTTTCTTTTCTGTATCGTTCCAATGACGCCATTTTCTTCTTGTTTCCCAATGGGTATAAATGAAGTATAAGGAGGAAGATACCTACATAACAAAAATCACTTTTATAATTTCCGCCACAGGACATTTTGGATCTTTGTTGTATATAATTTTTTGGCATATCCTTTCGGTTTGTTTGCATCTAGCTATCTAAAATCGAACAATGCATGTTATCTTCACCAACTTCCTTTGAAAGGAACAAAAGTAACAAGTAATCAAACCATAACTTTCAGCGCCGTCGAAAATAAGGTAACAAGACACAAAACAAGGCCAAACAAAACCAGACAAGCAGACACTAAAATAAATTTCTTGTCTGATTTTGTATGTTTTCCTATGCACATAATTTATTTCTCAGTCAGTGTAGCTAAAAATAATTTGTAAATGTAGAGAGTTTAGAAATGCTTACATCATGACGATGAACATAACCAAATTGGCTGCTGAGAAAGTCGATATATCAGCAATTGTTTCACCAGTGTGTCTAGAATTTACACTCTGAAACAGCATGCCAACTGCTCGCTCGTAGCTAGTTCTAAGACCTTTTAAAGAGTCTGAGCTCCATTCCAAACTGCATAACATCACAAACTGCAAGGAAATGAATCCCAGAACAGTCAGTACTAATAGTCGAGAGTACAGGCCGGGCAATAGATGCAAATACCCAATCTCCTTAGTATTTTCCAACAAATATTTTGACTCCTGTTTTTTCACAAATTTTCCAAGAAACCATATCAAAAGGCGCACGCACGGTGGAAACAACGTATTCCCTATAAGAGCTTGTGGAATCAGAATTAAGAGCAAGCCCGAGTTCTTGCGGAAGATGACCATGTTTTCATTGGTTGGTATAAAACCACAGCTTGAGAAAGTAGAAACTATAGTGAAGACCGAGAAGGTGACAAAGTTAAGACCCTTGCTTTTCAGTACTTGTCTTGCTGTTGAATTAATTGCTACGTATAGCAAGACTAATGCAACTCCCGACACATGAGTTGCGACTAGAAAAAATAAAACAACGAACCCCAAGAATCTAATGCATTTGTACTTCAGGTAGTGTTCCTCAGAATCTGCATATGTTGTCTCAGTTCCCAGTTCAATTACCTGAAGCTGATGATCTTGATCACTGACCCTGGATTCAGATTCTGAATTTTTTCGTAGATTTGATGCCCTGAAAAAAAGTCCCACCATAGAAACAAAGACTTCACTTCCAATTAACATCAAAGCAGTCAAGACTAGAAGCTGTGATCAGAAAAGACTTCCATTTCTACAACTGACATACTCGAGACAGTAGTGGCAGATACAGACATGAAAAACATGTCTAGCTTCCTCGGATGAAACAAACTTTGATTAACCCTAGGCTTCAAAGAATCAAGAACCCAAAACCCGATCCACGAAATGAAAAAAAGTAGAAAAGGCGAATATAGAATGCATTGACCCTCCGCCGCACCCTTTGATATAAGATTTGGATCAAAAATCCGCTGGATCTTAAAATGCAGTCTAGTTTGACATACAAAAGGACTGGATAGTTTTTTAAACTGCATAGTAATTTACAGACTAAGATCTTCATGTTGATAGAGCAGAGCAAAGTTTAATCATATGGAACTGAGAATGAACAGCATGCTAGTGGTTGAAAGATATATAGTGAATGCTGAAGAGTACTTAATGGCTCAGATTTGAGCTTACTTCATGTGAATGCTGCATGATTGTAGTAAACTAAAGATAAGACTGATACACGGCTGGTACGCGGAAGGATTATTGTTAATTTGAGTTTGATTGGAAATTATTTTATGTGAAGAATCTAACAGCAACTGGTACTGACTGCTAAATCATGCTCACAGGCCATGACTTAGGATATTATATTTTTTATGGTATTTATATGTACTTGATATGTTTAAATATAAATAGGACTGAAATGAACAGTACACGCCTCAAGGATATGAGGAAAGAGTAAATAAGTTCATCCTATTGTTCCTTCAATTATTATGCAAGAAAAGAATACATACATACAAACATTTGGAGGTTGGTATTCTCTTTTTTCCTCAATCTATGTTCACTTAGGGGTGTCCATCGGGCCGGGCCGGGCCTCCCCTAAATCCAAAAGCCCTCGGGCTTTAAAAAGCCCATTGACTTAGGGCTTGACCGGGCCGAATCGGGCTTTTTCGGGTTTTTTACGGAGTTTTTACGAGTTTTTTCGAAAATAAATAAATTTAATTTTAATATTTATATCATTTCAAAATATTTTTAATATTAGATTGTGTTAAATAGTTATTAAAATAATTTATCTCTTCTTTAAAAAGACATGACATTGAGTTAATTATTCGAACAATGTACCAAATATAATCAATATTTCAAGGTTAGTTTTCGTTATATTCATATTTTTTAGTTATGTTAAAGCTGAAGTTGGTATTTAATCTACATATATAAGTGTATGTTATCATAATAAACATCAAATAGTATTAAAATATTACGATTCGACACTAATATTCGAGCAATGTACCAAATGTAATCAATATTTCAAGATTAGTTTTTATTATATTCAAATTTTTTAGTTGAGAATGGATCAAATGAAAAGTGGTAGTTTGGTTATAAAATGCAAACAAATCTAGACCGTCCATTAAATTACATCTAACGGTTACAATAAAATCAAATTAATTAATATATTTAATGACAAAAGGGCAATAATGTAAATATACTTTATAATATATTTTAAAAATATACTAATTAGATTCAATCCCTTATTTTATGGTAACAAACATTCAAATCTATTAATTAATTAATTAGGAAAGTCAGATTATCAATGACTTCCCCTTCATCATATTATCAACGACTTTCACTTCATCAGAATTAATTAATTAATTAGACTAGTCTGATTAGAAAAGTCATTGCACTCGTCGTATGTTATGCAATCATAATATTTTAGTATATGTTCATTATTTGACTATATTTGATTCATGAATCATATTATAGCAAATCATGAATCATAGATGTCTTATAATTGAAAAGTTTAGTTTCTTATCTATTTTTGTTACATTGATGTTCCAATAGATTTATTTCAGTTTTATGTATTTACACGGGTCTGTTTTCGACTAATAATATATTTTTCGTATGATCCATACATTGTACACCTTTGATTCATGAATCATAACATAGCAAATAATGAATCATGAGTTTCATATTATAGGTAACATTATTTATAACAGTTAATGAATCATATAACAACAAATGATGAATCATATACACTTATAATTCACTATTTCATCAAAATATGTATCTCTTATATAATAAGTGATATTACAACGATGTCAACTCGTTTTTTCAATAAACGTTTGTCTCCCCCTTCTACTCTTGCTTCTACATTCTGTTGCAACACATAAAAACAATCAATAATCAACGAGTGATAATATTCATTCGCAAAAATTTATGTACAGAATCTGAAACATGATTCTACGCATGATTCATGATTTGCTGCAATATGATTCATGAATCATATGTGGTCAGATACTGAATCATGCGAAAAACGAGTGTTAATAAACTGAAATAGTAAGCGACTTACCATATTTCTACCCAAATCTTCTTGGAATTATTATCGCGGCGATGTCGCAACCTGCAAACATAAAAGACTTTGAAAATCTACATGACATGTAACTAATCGATACACAAACCCAACGTTACCGACTTGAGGTTTCCAAAAGCAATGTGGGGTTTCAAAATCGCCGACCGAGAGTGAGCTGATGATGGTTTGGGGTGTTCACGCATTATCTCAGAGCTGAATTTTTGATTTCATCGATTTATGAAATCAATGCTCAAATCGAATCAAAATTGAATCTAAAACCATGATTTTAGGGATCTCAAAACGATTTAAATTTTAGCAATTTCAAAATCGCCTGATTTTTGGTTTTTTTGGACTAATCTACCCTTCCTGAGTTTTTGAAATCAAAATCTCGTATTTAATGTTTCAATTAATTATATTTCGACCCCAAAATCAATAGCCGTCCGATCTGATTATTTAATGATCAAGATCTGTTTATATTTTATAACCAAAAGGTACTTTTTACTTGATCCTTACTCTTTTTAGTTATGTTAAAATTGAAGTTGGTTAATTAATCTACATATTTAAGTGTATGTTATCATAATATACATCAAATAATATTAAAATATTACGAATTCGACACTAATATTGATGAATCGTATAGTTTATATGAACGAGTTTTTTCGGGCTTTGGATCGGGACGGGCTTTCGGGCCGATCGGGCTTCGAGAGACAAGCCCGAGCCCTACCCTAATGTATCAGGCTCGGGCCTTCATCGGGCCGACTAGCGGGCCGGGCCAGACTTTTACCGGGCCGGGCCACCGGGCTGTTATCGGGCTTTCGGGCCGACGGGCCGTTTGGACACCCATATGTTCACTTTCCATTTTGACTCCTTAAATTTGCGACTCGTACCACATATTATAAACAATTTATTCTCAACCACACATTTTTTCTATAAATTTTAATTATCATTCCTAGTGCCTTTCAGACAAACAAAGTGGGACGAAAGAAGTAATAGACGACAAGTCATGTACAATGTCACGTGAAAAACATGTGCAACTCACATGTTTCAGTAGTGTGTTGACACAATCTCGTTAATTGATAAAATGCAATCAACACATGTAAAATGGGATTCACGAATCCACCAAAAAAGATGGATCCACATGAGTAAAATCCTAAATATATATGTTTCAATATAGTTTTTGATTTTTCAGACTATGTGGTTCATTATTTAAGAAAACTTTTGTACTTTTGAGTTAATTCAGATCGAAACTACATCGTTTTACTAATTAAATTTTAAATTTAGGCTATAATTGAATTTAGGTTGCACGGGATCCGAATCCCATGACCTGAAGCGTCTGCCTGTTTTAAAGGTTCACGACATAAGTTATTCGGGTTTTTATTCTTGACGTTTTTGCAGATATATAATCAACATGAAATCTTGTGTTACTGTTGTAACGACTTATCTCCAGCCCTGTTATATATAATGTTTGAGAAAGTACTGTCCGAGCATCTTGATCATCAATTTTTTGAACATATAATGTTTCATACAGATTAGTGTTAATACAAAAATGTAAACATCACACACCTTTAAGCTTGGAACGAGGGCTTACTTCAAACTGATGAAAAACAATCCACTATAATCATGTTAAAATACTAATCGAGTTAATTATCTCATTTTCTCTCCTATTGAAGTTGTAATTTTTAATTCACCAAACTAATAATCACAATATCGAGCTCCAAATTAATCCGTTCTATATATTTGGTGATTGGTGAGGACTAAAACCCTACATGATTTCCAACCTTCTTTCTTAAATTAAATATATTTGGAAGAAAAATATGAACATGCACTGCAAATAGATATTAAGTTATCTTCCGAAGATACTTGTTGAGAATATTTATTTTATATGGTCAATTTGAGTCAAGTAAAATTATTGATTGGTGAAATTACAAGACATATTCGCAATATTCATGACACTACTAGGTCAATTTGCGAAGGCACATGAACTATTAATACTCACCCAAATAAATAACAAATTCTAGTATGAAAAAATAAGCGTAATTTCTCCACATAGTCTAGCCAAATTATTTAACTGGCTTAACTAGATAATGAGTTCACAATGGTTCCTTCGGGGAACTTAAGAGATTTTACGTTTAATTTTATTATAAATGGTTCATGTAAATTTGCCAAGTTTACAGGCCGCCCATGCTGAGTCACCGTTAGAGAAAAAATTCAGGTTAGTGATATCAAACTTTCACAAAGAAAGGAATTAATATCAACAAACTTCCGGCTAGCGCTATCAAATAGAAGCAATTGATTTCTTGTTTTCTAACAAGTTAACATGATGTATTTCTAATGATTATATCATTTTCACTCTCTTCAGGGAGTAATGTATTACTTACTAGGTATACATAAATATTAACAAACGTACAATCTTATTAATATATAGGGGTATTTGCAGAAAATCATCATTTTACAACTAATTACGAAATGAGTATATTATAATAGTGTCGTTATCAAAAAACCACAATTTTCACAACTCCGTTAGAAATTGTAAAACACGCGCCACACAATGAGTGGGTATATAACTTCAATTCTGACAATTGCAGAAAATCACCATTTTAATATCTTGTTTTACAGAAAACCACCAAAACTAAGTACGAAATGACTCAATTATAATATCCCATTATCAAAAAACCACCATCTAAATATATAGGTAAAGCTAGGGAATGAGGTTAAGGCGACGATTGTGGCTATCTTTGATTAGCAAGGCAGTATACCTCTTGCTACAAAATTACGGTTCATTAATTTATGATCCACACTAGACATGAAATCTAATAAAAGCATATTTGCACTTACGAGTATGGTGAGAAGCTGTTATATCTTTAGCACAGAGTTGAATCTTTAAGATTAATATAGTACAACAATTAGAATTTAAAGTAGTGATGTAATAAATAATATTTCATTGGATAAAACGAGGAAAATTATTCATATTTGAACCGGCCAGTCGATAACCATTACACATTGAAATAAACTTTGAAACACGAGTTTTCTTTTGCATTTTCTAGCATTATTTTCTTTACTGACATCCATCAAGATTAAATTGAAGCATCAAGTAACTAGTAGACACTTACCAACGAGTTAAATTATCGTATGGGCATCTGATCTAGCATGAACAGTGTAGTTGGTAGTACTTTAATAATCAGTTATTAAAATGGTGTTTTTTCGTAAAACTTATATTATAATAGTGGTTTTCGATAACTAACTTAAACATAAAATAATATTTTACTGTCATGCATACACGCACTTAACGAAAGTTTTAACGGAACAGTGTCAATGATGGTTTTTTGATAACAGAGGTATTATAGTAAAAGTATTATTAATTAGTTGTTAAATTGATGATTTTCTGCAAAATGAGCTATTATAATAGTAGTTTTCTGCAATTAACCCTAATATATATATACAAAAGATTAATTATTTTGTTGCTTTCAACATTAATAAAATATATTCCCTTCTTGGAGTACAAATTTAATCTTCATCTCTTTAAAAGCGAAGTGTATATACATACTCTTTAGGAGTCAATATTGATAGGCAATATTTTCGAAGAATGATTTTGTGTCTACTACAAAATGCATTTTCATCCATTGTAGTGTGAATGAAAAATAATACAACATATATTCACTACATCAGATACATAAGAATAATAATATGCATCTATTTTCTTTTAGAAATACATGTATACAATATTATTTCGAATATTGTGCACAGAAATAATATATTTGTGTCTACTTAAAGGAGAATACATATAAACAAACTACTTAAATCAGCTTTTGGGGGATGATAACAATTTTAGAAAATAATAAGGGTTAGGTTCAAGAGGGACGTTACGTTTTTGTGAGACGAAATAAATTAATCTTAATCTTTAATTTTGATAATCTGTCGGTTGAGATTAAAGTTGGTTTGTAATAAATTGGCAGTTGGATTTGCAAAAACCCTAGTGGTTGAGTTTGACGGTTTTATTTAGAAATTAAATCTCATTAATTGAATTTTTAGTAATCAACGATCGAGATTGTGTCTCACTGTCCTACATTTATTTACATGTCCTCATTGAACTTTACACAAAAGAATAATGTATCAAATATCCTCTTCAAGAGGATTAAGTAGGGATTATTTAATTGTATACCTATTTGTAGGGCTAGAATAAAGTTCAAGAAGGATATGTAACTTTTGGTACATAATCTCCACCGTTGATTATTAATAATCCAATGAAAGAGATTTAATAAAAAAATAACCGTCATATCCAACCGTCTGTGTTTTTTGCAATTCAACTGTCAAACTTTATTGAAAACCAACTTTAATTTCATCGTTTGGATTAATTTAAATCAACGGCTTAAATTGTGTCCTTCGATCTTACACAACTTTACCATTTTGCTTGATCTCAACCCTGTAGGGTTAGGTTCAATAGAGACAACAAATATTTGTAAAAGCAAAGGATAGAATTTCAGCCGTTGATTTGATTAATCTAACGGTAGAGATTGCAGTTGGTTTTTAATTAAAATTAGCGGTTGGATTTACAGAAATACGCACGGTTGTATTTGACGAATTTTTTATAATACTTTTCGTTGGATTAGTAGAAATCAACGGATATGGCAATGTCCTACTATTTTACGTGAAGTTACGTCTCACTTGAACCTTTCCCAATTTGTATTTCCTCACTTTAGATATATTAATAATTCTACTTCAAAAAATTAATGAATAAATTAACATTGCATATACTTCAAATTTGTATGTACAAAATATTCTACTTCGAGGAATTGAAAGATATATTAAATAAACGAAGTGAAAGAAACACAAATAGATCTTCAAAATTATCAATACTTGTTTATATTGGGTAAAGATTAGGAGAGATATTATACATTTATGAGACGGGATGATTTAATCTTAATCGTTGATTTGATTAATCTAATAGTTGAGATTAAATTAATATTTAATAAAAATTTAGTGGTAGGATTTGCCAATACACGGACTCCGTTGAATTATTAGTAATCAACGATTGAAATTACTTCTCATATTGTCAAGCAAAAATAATCGTCCACAAATTTTTCCGATAAATTCAAATATGAGAGTTCAGATTTTATAATTTTAATAGTACAACATTTAATCAATTAAATTTTTAGAAATTCGATTAAATTTTAGGGATTTTTTTGATCAATTAAAATATTTTAGGGATTTGTGTTGCTGAATTTTCATCTGAAAATCTCAAAGAAATTGTTGATTAGCAAAACCCTAAGCTGCTCAATCCGATGCCTCGCGTTTCGAAGAAGACTAAGAAAAGGGTTCCGTCAATCCTCGACGGCGCTACTTCCGGTATGCTTACTTCTCTTTCAACTATTCGTTTACAGCTATTGATTCTGACTAATAATTTGCCTTACAGCTTCAACTAGACCATCAAAACGAGCCAAAAAGCCTGACACAAAACTCTTTCAAATCTATGCCAACAAGTCCGATGGATTCATAGAGTAAGTAATATTTGAATATTTGCGGATACCTCATTAATGGAATATCTATCCAATTTTCGATAACATAGACGTATTTCTTGGGATTCTAAAAGTTTAACCAATTAACGATTCAGATCAGTTTTTATAGAATATCACATGATTTTATGATATTCATAATGGTGAACTGAACAGTCCTGAAGGCATCGAATCACTTTGCACGGATATTGGGGTTCCACATACGGATATCAAGATTCTGATTCTTGCTTGGTATATCGAAATTGATGCTGAATTTGCTACTTGATCGATATTGAAAATTGTAATTAACTTTTATGCACATCAGGAAAATGAAGTCTCAGAGACAGGGTTATTTTTCTCAGGTATTTTTATAGTCTGTCAAGCCACATGCATCATTTTGATTGTGGCCACTTTATTATGTGTAGTGTGTTTTCTACTGTAAGTTCATCCGTAAATTTATGTGCTTTATTGCAGGATGAATGGACCGATTGTATGGGATTATTGGGTGTTGATACTCTAGAGAAATTGAAGAAAGTCCTCCCTGTATTGGAAAAGGAGGTGCATTTTTTATTTTCCTCAATGTCTAGTTAAATATTAATGTGATGCAAATGATGCTCTTTTTGGAAATCAGTTATGATTTAGTATCTTACCAGGCCAATAACCCCGCAAATTTTGCCGACTTCTATTCATTTGCGTTTCGTTATTGTCTAACTGGTAAGCACTTGCATGTTTTCCCCAACCATTGTGGCATGCGACTGCCTTTTAACTATCTTCACAATTGCTATTGAGAGCAGAAGAGAAGCAAAAGAATCTTGATATTGAAACTACATGTGCACTGCTGGATCTTGTTCTCGGCTCTAAGTACATATCACAAGTAGACCACTTTAAGCAGTATCTAAAGGTTTGTAGCCTTTTTGATGATGCCTTTATGTTCGTTTTTCTTACATAATGATCTATGATATTTGTCTACATATGCCTTTATGCCTTAAAGTT